>VWPU01008592.1:11411-186709 GCA_013398955.1 Callaeas wilsoni
CCATCCCCACCCCACCTACAGCCGCCCCCGCCTACAGCTGTCATCCCGGAGCAAAGACAAAAAGCCCAGGGGTCTCTTCCCTTTTTTTTTTTTTTTAATGAATGAATGTAGGTCTCTTCACAGATAAAGTTTAGAAATACTCTACCTTCAAAATTGGTTACATTCTGTTTCCTGTTATTGTCACTAATCCCTCCCAGCAATCTTCCTCTGGGTATTTGAAAAAAGCAAACTCAAGCTGGGAATACTGCTATTATTCCAACTTGAGCCCATATTCCCACTCCTTTAGTTTCTCTTTGGGATGGTATGCAACACTGACACCAAAGAGATGGATTTAGTAGGACCATGCTGTGCTCTCAGGCTGACAAAGAAAGAGGCATAAAAAGGGCTTTGCAAAGTTTGAAAAAAAAAAAGTTTAAAATCAATTGCTGTTTATAAACTTTTTTCCTAGAACTGTTACACTAGGTTTTGTACAAGATGTATTTTTAGTGATATCTGGCCTCACTGCCGTTTCTTGGATAATAGGTGATTGTTGTCACTTTGTGTGTTTTTCAGAAATTAATGGAACGGGATGTACCCACAAAACAATCTTTAACTGCACCCTTTTTTTTGTGTTTGCAGATTTCATCTATCTTTGTACTTGATTCTAAGCTGAAAATTCTCCTGGATAAAGTCTACACATTTCTAAGAACAAGCAGTTCAGATATTTCTATTCTAGTTACCACCATACCACAAGAACTGAAATAGCATCAATTAAAATTGTCATTGACCTCTCACAGAGCACTGATATAAGGGCCATTCTCCCTGTGTCCCAGCTGCTTTTTATACAACAGGGTATTTGATTTCCTCTGAACATTTGATAGAAAGATTAAACTGTCCGATGTTTCCAATTAAAAACAGTTTGTGTTCTACAGTGGATTTAACTACTTCATTAAATCATTCATTATGGATCTCCTCACAGCCCTATTTTCAGTTCCTTCCTTCAGTCTGTAAATTTTTCACTTATGGATCTAATAAAACCATCAGGAAGCCTAAATTTCATTCATATGCCAAGTATCACAAAGATGTAATTAAAAATCATTACCAGGATTCCATCTGCCACTTCTGTGCACTGTCAGCGCACCTGACTCCTCTGCAAGCAGAGCGTTAAGAAGCCTGCAAATGACTGCAGCATGAGCAGAGAAAATGCCTTTCTTTAGATACCCTTAAACTGTGTTCCCATTGCAGCATCTCACAGTGCTCCTTCTCAACCCTAGGGACCAGCACACAGCCAGTGTGCCTTCGTGGGAGTGAAATGCTTCTCCTTGCTTTTTGGGAATATCGCCAATCCGCTTCCTCGCCACTTTGGGATGCGCCTGTCCTTCCTCATGTCTGTGTTTTGTTCCACTGAGGCCAGCGTGATGTCAGACCCTCTCTGCTGCTGTGTATGCATGCAGAATTAATAGACTTCATCTGCTACAGAAAGATGTTGGCAGGAGTTTTGTTGGCAGCAGGCAGAGTAAGCACATAACTTCCTTAGAGGCTTAGTTACCCTGGTTGCCAGCCACATTCAATATTGGCCCCAAGGTGCTTCCTCTTGACCTCTAGAGCCTTGTGGAGTCACCACCGAGCGCTTTCTCCAGAGCAGCGACTCCCTCACCTTCCGAGTGCCAAACCCAGGCTCACCTGAGTCCTCCCTGGCCCACCAGCAGGTACCAGGTGTGCCCAGGTAATGGGCAAGTCAGCAGCACTGTCTTTCTCATGCAGACATGTCCCACCTGCTGTGATCACCAGTTACATAAGAGCTTTTACCCATTTTTCCTCCAAAACGCAGGTTTGGTGTCCAAAAGCTACATGTAAGTCCTTTATGTCTAAGTAAATGCTGTGTCTGGTTGCTATAAATTAAAATACAAATTGCAGTTGTCACTCTCAGTCACTCCTCCCTTACCAAAACAATACTGAGCTTTAAGAAGCAGGTGACAGACAATCAGACACTAACCCTGATGGCAGTTCCTATCACTGGATGAAAAGACTAAAAATAGTGAGTTCTCTGGAGATTTTCAGCACCAAATGGAAAAGCCTGTTTAAACAACAGGCAATAAGTGTGTTCATTAAAAAAAAAACTTTTTTTCTTTTTTAATTCCTTTGCAGGGGATGTGCACCTCAGCTCTCGCACAAAAATGGTCTTCTGAGATAAAAATTTTAAGCTTTTTTTAACAGACACTGTTTGCAGAGAAACATGTGGTTGTGTTTGAATGGAGGGCATAGCTTGTGTTTTCAAAACTCTAGTTATATTTAACAAAGTACTGACACAGGCCTGCAATGCAGACGGCTTGTTTCTGAGCATTAAAAGCCAGCATAAAAGGCGAAAGCTGATCCTGGCCTCTTTTTTCTGGAAAGCTTGGCTCAACTCCAATTTTCCCTCAGTTTAGAGAGTAGTTAAAACTACTTAGCCTAAGAAAACAAAACTACTCAGTCACTTCACCTTTCTGGGATCATTTTCCTTGAGAACTGTTCCCCAGTCCTTTTCCATGAGCCCGAATTTCTGTGGCAGTCACAGGTTAACACAAAGAGAGTGCCAAACCCCTCACGGGTGGCTGCAGGTACCCTGGAGTTGCTACAAACCAACCTTTTTATCATAGTAAAAGGAGGTGTGGTTTGGTTTGCGCCTGTCAGAGGGGCTGGGGGAGTTTTCACAACAGAGAATCAACACCGCTTTTATTTTAGCAACAAGAGCTGTTCAAGTGATGGTATTTAAGGAATGAGGTCACATATTCAAGCTGTTTAGATACAACAGTGTTTGGAGATGTCAGTCAGGCTCCAAAGTAGATAAAAAGTGCATCAGCTTATCAGCCAGGCATTGCTAGTGCTGGGCACGCAAAGTGAACTCCAGCCTGGCACACAAAGATGCTGCTGAAGCCCTCGACATTATACAGCAGTTAGAAAATATAAATTACAAGACCTGCTGCATGTCTCTGAATGCCTAAACTTCCTTAGTTCAGGAAAAAAATGAGTGTTCTTACCTGAGTCAGTAGTTTTTCTCTGGTAGGAAAGGTTTCAGTAAGAGAGGTGTTGCAGCAGGAAGTCTTACACAATCTAACACATTTCCTTACTAAACTGCTGAAACTTACTCAGCAGTGTAAAGTACTAATCTGAGTTTATAACTTCATCCAGAGATAATTAATTAACATGGAAAATCTGCCTCAAAATTTTTGGCAAATGGCAGAATATATTTGAGCATTCCCACGTATCCATACAAAGACCAAAATCTACTCTAAGTATGCCATTATGTTAAAAAATAGGCCAATGGCTAACACGGTCTGAAATTAGATAGAGTGACTGTAAGCTCAGTAGAAATTTGCTTGATCACAAGCAAATTTGATCTTTTTACAAAAGATCAACGAATGGTTGATAGCCAAGTCCAAATCTGATTTACCATAAGCACTTCAACTGAAATCCACAGGAGTGTAATAAAAACTGAGACCAGATTTTATTTGGCCCACAACATTGACAATAAGCTTCTTTTCAAATGCAGCCAGTTAAAAAAACTAATCTCCATTTTCCTAAATACCTGTAGCAAGACAAGTCAAAGGCAGGGACACAGACAAGTCTATCTGACAAACTCAGATTTTGTCTCCCGGTCTACATAAATCCAATGTTTTTTCACTCCTGTAAATTTCTTCTCAATGGTTAGCAAGTGATATAGTGATATGTCCTTTCTCAAACCACATTTCAGAAAGAGTATTTGCCACTTCAGTTATTGCAAATATATTTCTGATATGTGTTTAAATTATAATTCCTGTTACAACAGAGCCAAAAATTAGGCATAATAATCGCTCCTCTGAAGAATTTACACTGACCAAGGCTCCACATTGAAAATATTTCCATGCAGAGCTCAATAAAAGTATTCAAATAAATAAAATAATTCATGTGTATAAAAGTTGCAGACTCCAGCCAAAAAGATGGTGGCACTCAGTACAACCCCCCTGCAATTGTCTTTAATACATGCAAGGTAAACCGGGCTGTCAGGCAGTGACCTGCATTCAATTTTTATGAAACAGTTTATGCCAAATATCCATCCTCTGACTTCAAAAATGCAGAAAAATTTCCAGGCCTCATACATCAGCAGATACTTACATTAGGCTGCACTAATTTACATCATCACAAAGATATCAACTTTGGGCCTTTGCACTGGTAAATATTCCAATAAATCTTAAGTTTCTAGCTTCCCCTGAATTGTATTTTACTGTTTGTGCATTGAAGCAACAAGATTGCAACAGCAATAAAAAGATATACAGCACATTTTCATTTACATTGCTTCATGTTTACACCGGAGCCAAAAATATCCGACAAGCCTCACCTGCACATGTGAATTTTACTCAAGGAAATGAGCCTGTGCTGCCTAACAGCAACACTGAGGTGCATAAAGAATTAGTTCCAAAGAGAGGACCTGAATTTCAGGAACTATCCCTGAGAACTTACTGGAGCGCCTGCTCCCATTCTTTCTGTACAGCCCCCAGGCACTGCAGAATTAGCCCTATTCGATGTCAGGAACCCAAGAGAACTTAAGTATAACTGAAAGATATCCCAACTTCAGCCTTTTCCAAATGGAATCTTCCAGAAGATTCATTCTGGTAAAGAGGAACAGCAGATGGATGTGTAAAACCTTTGGTAGAGACTTCGTTCATAGCAGTCATGCAAAAGCATGACATAATCCTGCTCAAGCATAATAAAATCCTGGTCAAGCAGAACAAAAAGTCAAAGCAAAGAATTATTTCACTGAATTCTGACCAGAAAAAATAATTCAATAACTGTCCCTCTCCCCCTTATAGCCCAGAGAGCAACCACCTGGACCGTGAGATATTCAGTATTTATCTCTAGGGAGAAGGCAGAAATGTGGAATGTCCAGCTGGAGAAATGATCAGTGAAAGTTCTGCCACGGAAAGTGAAAGCACCGAAGGGAGCAGCCAGTGGGTAAACTGAGACAGCTGAAACTGAGGTCCTGTTTGAAAAAAAATATTTTCACTGACATGTCTACAATTACTCTTCTTTCATTTCCACGCTCTATTGATCATTCTTTTCTTTCTCTCTGTCCACCAACAGCAGACAGATAATTTTTGTCCTTTTCTTGTTCCAAAATGCAAACAAAGCCTGTCTGAAACAGACTGATTTTTCTTCCAGAACTTTGATCTTCCTCTTTTGACTTAGGCTAAAAACTTTTGACCGAAACTCTCTTACCTGTACAGTAGAATAAGCACCTAACCAACCTCTCAAACAAAGAAAACCTATCTCAAGTTGCCCATTAAGCAATTTTCAGCCAAGGTAATTTACTTCCATTGTAACCAATTAGCAGGGTACTAAGAGCATTTTACCACTTCATTATTTATGTTATCAAAGTCTGGGTGATCTACCACGTCCAAATGTCTCCTTGCATGGCTGAACAAAAGCTTTCATTCTACATACCTGAGTCAGAAAATCTGCCATTGCTTCTTCCAGGTGGAGTTCAAACAGACATGAATGACTGAGTCTGTTTTGGTTATTTACCAGCTACACCAGCAATTACAAATGTTTCTAATTTTTTGTTAATTGGAGGTACGTTACAATTGTGCTACACACTATACTTATTTTGGCCAGATCCTCAGCTACAATAAACAAGGAGACGCCAATTACGTTAATTACCCTGTGTCATTGAGGCAAGCTGAATGTAACTGCCTCCTGGAGGTGTCTGTGTTTTTTAGCCTTGCCCTTGTTCTTGTGGAGAAGCAGAATTACTGACTGGGAATGCCAACAGAGCAAAGGCCACCAGAGTAAGCCCGGAGTAGCCTCTTCTCAAATCACACACTCAAATCCAAGAGTTTTACAGGCAACTTCTGACCTCACCTCAACACTCTTCCTTCATTCCCTTCCTCTTTTCCTCTATAGTTATTTCTGTCTTTCTACGCATGTTTCCTTCAAACACCCTCTAGACTTTTTATGGTTTTTAAACAAAAATATTTTTTAATTTTTTTTTTTAAATTTGGAGAAGCAGTGGTAAAATTCACTGGTGAATATTAAAGGGGATACAGAGCTGTGAGGTGACAGCAAACCTTTTCCCCTGGCCGTAGTCTCCAGATTACCCCAACTCCTTAGGGAATCTTTCCCCTGAGTTCCACAGACATTGAATCTTCACAGTTTGACTTCTCCATCTTACAGACACATAAAAGACACTGCTCTGAACTGTGACAGGCTTTACTGTTCTTTTTGGCTTACTCTCAGAGTATTAAACAGCAGAATTCATTTTCTATCTTCCACTCACCTTCCGTTGTAAATGTAACATTTATCTCCATGTGTTACCTGGTAAAACCAAGTCAATTAATTGTTTGTTTTAAGGCTGGATCTCTTGCTCAGTGCCAAGAGAGATGACAGTGAAAAGTCCTAGAGACACGGGGATATCACTCAGCTCTAAGAAACATGCTGTGTAAAGTTCTCTCAAGTATTTCAGGTGTCCTAAGCCAAAATCTGTAGCATAAATTATCTGTACATTTCCCCATCTGTGAAGCAGGTTTCTCTTTTCCAGCCCCTGTTGTGCTTCACACATTTTCACTTGCCAAAAACCAGCACTGGGCAATTTCTTCCTACAAACATCCAAGTGGAAATCCCCGTTAAACAACCTCTGCAATCTCGTTCAGCACAGTGCAGTGGCATAACCACACTGGGCTTTTCGTAGAAGCTGGTGGCTGCATCTCTCTGGGGACGGACTTTGAAAAAAACCCCAAATATTCTCAGATTATTCAGCTTTGAAAAAAGCTTGCCTGAATCAAAGGTTTTTCCTTCCCTGCCTTACAGCCTCACCTAAGACATATCAATGCAGACAGCACTTTTTTCTAGTTGGATTATAGATTGATTACAGAGGTTTATTTTTGGTTTTTCCCTATACAGACAGCAGTATTCTCAGTTCATGAATCTCCCTCATTCTTTTTTCAAGACTGCCACAGTGAAACAGTGATCCAACAAACACGCTTCCTACAAACACTGGGACATGGCGTATGCCAAGCTCTCTGCAAGCACAGCACAAACATGGGGCATCAGGGAATTTACACCACAGAGTTTTCCTGAAAGTTGGAATTACATGCTAAGCCCGAAGGATAAACATTTACATTTCTTAACCTTATCAACAAAAAGCTGTCTGTTGAACATATAGAGGAATATCTGGAAATCTGAAGCCTTCTAAAAGGCAGAGGGTGGGCTGAGGCAATGGAGCCTTTTCTCTCCCCACGGTGCTTACGCACATTTAGTGGCACAGATGCAGCTCCTAAAGAGAAGCCAGGTAGTCAGGATGCTTGCCCAGAGCCTGCTTTAGTCACAAGCCACGAGGTCAGACAGGTCTTGCTACTGCCTTGGGCATAACCAGCATTTCGGCAATTTTTTTCCCCATCAACACTCCAGTAGGAATTCTCACTTGGAAATTTAAAGGCCTCTTTGGTCCCACAGGGATGCAGTGCAAGGGCTGAGCACAAACCCTACAGATAGTGACTAATCATCTAAAAACACACCCTGCTCGTTTTCCCAGTGAAATCTAGCAGCTACAGAAAATCCATTTACAGCCTGTCAAAGATGGGTGAAAGAAAGAAAGAAAGGAAAATCACAAAGGAGCTAATTCTTCATCTTTCCCCCTTTTTAGTCATTAGTCAGAGCCCATTAAGCCCAGCTCAGACTCCCCTATTAAGGAGAGAAGAGCCGTGCAGATATAATGGGGAACTGGAACGTGAGGAGACCCCTGGCCCAGGCTGTGCGCTGCCATCTGCTACCAGCAGCTTCCTGGTGACAAGGCTTCATTACCAGCAGTGGCTTCCCTCAGGGATCTTGAATGCAGCCAGGCCACTGCTCTCAGGCTGTCTGGCTAAGCAGCTCTTGCCTGAGAAAATGTTCACCTGTTTCACCACTGGGAATACGTTTTTATTTTAGAGTCTCAGCATTTCCCAGTTAGAGCTACACTTCTAAATACCCAAGGACAGGTTTGGCCCTCGGTGGGTAAATGCTGGTGAACAGCTCAGAAAGGAATCCACAACTAAGCCTCTTTTTTCATCCTGAGAGTTGATAAAGGGGTGGTAGGACACACAAAAACGGACAGAGACCAAACTATTAAAGATACTACAGAACCAAATTCTATCATCAATAAAATATGAACTAGAGATACTCTGCAAGAATTTACCCAATCTAGGACTAAAACCACCTGTCTTTTCAAGGGTATGGAGAAATAGTCACAAACCCTGGGATGGGTGTTCCTGGTGAAAATTACATGCTGTAATTTCAATACAACACTGACCAACGCTTTGGATCACAATGCAGAACTTAATGCCAGCTTTATATTTACTGCTTAAGAATATGGGAGACAAGTCTTCAGAAAAACTTCCTGACATAAAATACATTAAGTGCAGAAAGTTTGCGTGTCAGGGTGGTGAGTCCGGTGCCAAAAAGTAAAGAACTTTTTGTGTGCATGGAAGCAACGTAGCAAGCTTTTGTAGGCTGCCTACAGACACCTCCCTCTTTACATTCTGCACACTATCCTGCACGAGCTGGTTTTGTTTGCAGATGACAGGGTTTCTCAGCAACGTAAGAATGCGAAGCAGAAACAGCATGTGTCAATAAGAACAATGCAGAAAGTCAGTCTTGGTTTCCTTTCACAATCTGGTAGTTTTCCTTTCATGCCTTTCCCCTGCTATGCTCTTTGCCTGCAGATTACACAACGATTTTCAGAGCCCATCTCAGGTGTGCTCCTGCTGTGTACACAAAAATGCCCCAAAGGAAGAGAGGAAATAAAGGGCATAAATGTAAGTCCACAGATGAAATGGTTCTGCTTCACATGCAACTCCACAATACAATTAAATATTCAATGTCCTAGCTACATTATTGGGAAAAATGTCAGACCTGATGCAGTTTTAGGTCCGTTGATAAGCAGGATTGCAGCTCTTTAGCTTAGCATTCATATTCATTCCACCTGGATATGATGAGTGCTTCTGAATAATCATACTGGTTTTACCTGATCCATGAGTGGACAAGTTTAAAAGGGCTCTAATGATCAGTTTAACATTCAGGAAACAAGAACACCAGAAATCCATTTAAAGTTTTTTTTCTTAATGGTTACATCTTGAACTAGAACCATTAGTCTCTTTGGCACTTTTGACCACAAGTAACATTCCTCAATACTGATGTCACCACATTAATCAGATTTTAAATGCAGCCCCCTAACAATCACTGAGAGCTGTTTCTTCACTGTCACCAAAGCTCATTATCTTTTGCATCAAGCCTCAAACTGATAGGTAATGAGGTGAACTAGAGAAATAAAATGGCCCCACGTAGCCAACCCCAAAGTACTCTGTCATTTACACAGCCCCTCTTTAGCTGAGGAGAAGCAAGAACAGCCTTGAGACTCAGCACTTTTGGGAAGGTCCAGCCACCCAGGCTAAGCAATATTCACTTACCAGCTCTAGCTTTGTTTGCAGAACTTGAAACCAAGTGGAAAACAATACCAACAACTCCTCGCCGCTCAGCTCCGTTTGTCCTCTAACAGCTTATTTTGGGGAAGGAAAGAAACTTGTTGCTGGACACCCTTCACGCCCTCACAAAGGAACACAAAAGCAGGAAAAAGTCATGTCTCAATTTCACTGTTCCCAGCGGGCTTATGCCCTGCATACTGTCAATCCAGCCCTGAATATTTATATCACTGCCAGTCAACAGACTGTGTTCTCTCCCAGACTGCCAGCCAAAGTGGTTGCTCAGAGCCAAGCTGCTGCTGTTCTTCCCTGTCCTTTCCAAGGGCTCAATTTCACATCACCAGATAGAGAAAGATCAGCGTGAACAAGGGGAAAATTCACACGTTCTTAAGTCCCAAAACAAGAGAGCAGATTCATCCACTGTCGCAAGAACCAAGGGCAGAAGGAGCAATCAATTTGTTTGACCCAAGATCTTTTGGAAGCGGTGTTGCGTTAGGAGACTCTGTAAGAATAAGATGAACATTTTGGTGGCTGAGTCTGTGAAGATGGTGGTTGGAGCATCACAGCAGAGGTGATGTTTAGCTGGCCACGTGCCTGCCAGCTCGAAGGGATCAATCACTGCCTGATAGAGGAGGTGATGGGTTTCAGAACAGAACAGGAACTGTAACTCAGCACTTCCAACACGCTGGATGTCACCCTGATTGTTCATCCAACACGTCCACCACATGACTAAAGGAACCGGGATAGAAATTCTTTTTGTCAGCGTCATTCCTCTGTTTTGTCATCCCCTAGATTACCATCTGACCAGATGGGATAAGTGTCAAAGTTAAATCTGCAGCATCTGTCCCACTCATTCTTAGCAGGATGTGGGGAACATATTATTTTACTAGGGATACTTGAAGTAGTTATCCTCTGAAGAGTCACAGACCTATTCTGTGACTTATTCAACACTCAAGGGCTTATTTGGCCTCCTTGCAAGATGGAGATAGAATCAGCTTCTCAGAATGCTTTTTTTCCCTAAACTCCCCTCTAATTAAGACATTTTAGTTATCCAGGACAGTTAAATTTTATTTTAATAAACTGCCTTTTGAAATCATTATGGAATTTCCTCACGCTCTGCAGAAGCAGGGCTCTCCTCACTAACACCAAACAAATTTTGGGATGTCAGTTTTTATATCCCTCCCAGGTTGCCCACAGTTTTGGACAGTGGGCCAGACTCAAGGACACGATCACTCAAAGAAAATAAATTTTTAGCTAAGCACATTCATTTCCCTATTCATTAGCATGGTTCACAGCCTCATGGCAGTGGCATTTTCACAGCAATGTGGCCCCAAGGTGAAGATAGGATCATCTTTGAAATGTTATCTTCAAAGAAATAGAGATCATTATATATACTCTTCATTGCTCCTCAAATATTGGAAAACACATTATTTTGCTAAAACTGAATTACTGATACGAAGACTTTGAAATGCTTGTGCCATATAGTTCAGAGGAGGCTTCCTGAGTTCCATTAAAACTAAAAAAAGAATGAAAAATACGACTCCTAATATTTTTGTCTGTATTTAACTTTTTGACTGTCATCTTCTGATATGAGGCCCAGTATTTGCTGAATTTCATCCCCAATCCAGGCCTATGACAGCCTACTTTGACAGCACCTGTATACACTGTATATGAGCTACACCCCTCTGTGTTATTTCAGCTCTCTAGTTGCCTAGAGCAATAAACAGAAAAAATGTTGAAGAAAAGATGAAAGTATGTTTCCCTTTTTTCCACAAGAGCCAGTAAACTACATGTGTTAGAACACGTCTGAGAACCAAGTTTAGATCAAACAGTTGTAATAAAAATTAGTACAAGGTAATAGTTACTAACCATAAAGCAAATTGTGACCCCTGTTGAAAAGTGGCAAAAAGAAAAGTCTAGAACATAAGCCTTAATTTTTTTCCTGCTTCTGAAGCAAAAGACAGAACGGGAATGAGTTCAACCTACTCCATTTACTCCTAGATGATGGATCATCATTCATTCAACTTGCAGCATTCCCTGAGGCTGCCAAGACCCGGAGAAGACAAAAACTTTTCCAAATTCCAGCACAGGTCTGCAGGCTTTGCACCTCTAGCACAAGCTGCAAAGCTTGGTGCTCCTTTGGGAAGCACTCTGGAGCATGGGACACTCTGAAGTGCCCATGTGGGCCTCACCAGCATTGAAAAATGGCCATTCAAAAATGTATTGAAACTTTACCAAATTTGCCCACTTAACTTAAGACTTGGCAGTTAAAGCCACAAGCAAACAACAATATTCCAACAATACTGTTTTTCCAGTGCCTGCAGGGCAGTTTTAGGCTTCTGGTTCTGGCAAGGGAAACCTCTGTTCTTCTGGTGCTCCTGAAATGGAGAATAGTTCCTGCAAGCAAAGAGGAAGAAAGCTGCAGTCACATGCAGTGTCACACAGATGAAGTCATGCACTGGCATAACAGCGAGTGTTGTCNTAATAAAAATTAGTACAAGGTAATAGTTACTAACCATAAAGCAAATTGTGACCCCTGTTGAAAAGTGGCAAAAAGAAAAGTCTAGAACATAAGCCTTAAGTTTTTCCTGCTTCTGAAGCAAAAGACAGAACGGGAATGAGTTCAACCTACTCCATTTACTCCTAGATGATGGATGACTTCATTCATTCAACTTGCAGCATTCCCTGAGGTTGTCAAGACCCGGAGAAGACAAAAACTTTTCCAAATTCCAGCACAGGTCTGCAGGCTTTGCACCTCTAGCACAAGCTGCAAAGCTTGGTGCTCCTTTGGGAAGCACTCTGGAGCATGGGACACTCTGAAGTGCCCATGTGGGCCTCACCAGCATTGAAAAATGGCCATTCAAAAATGTATTGAAACTTTACCAAATTTGCCCACTTAACTTAAGACTTGGCAGTTAAAGCCACAAGCAAACAACAATATTCCAACAATACTGTTTTTCCAGTGCCTGCAGGGCAGTTTTAGGCTTCTGGTTCTGGCAAGGGAAACCTCTGTTCTTCTGGTGCTCCTGAAATGGAGAATAGTTCCTGCAAGCAAAGAGGAAGAAAGCTGCAGTCACATGCAGTGTCACACAGATGAAGTCATGCACTGGCATAACAGCGAGTGTTGTCAGTTGTCAAAGGCCATCTGTAGCCAGCAGACTTAAACTGTCACCCTGGAAAAAGATGCAAACAAGCCTAATGGGAGATTGCATTATCCTCTTCCTGGCATTCAATCAATGAAGCTTGTTCCCTGAACAGATATAGAAGACAAAGGGTCACATTCTTTCATTTTCTTTTTTTTTCTTCTTTAAAAAGAAAATCATTATTTTTTGGCAGTTGCTATGTTATCAAAATGACAGGAAAAATAGGAAGAACCAAAGAACTCCAGACAGGAAGAGTCACTTGTCAAATGTGGCTCTTGTGTACTCTGCTCCTACAGGAAGAGAGGGATTGCTCCAGTGGTTGCAGAATTGACTCAGAGTTTTGATTGGAATCATTTAGGGGTGTTCTATGTAAGCAATTTGACACGCTGCTGTTTGTGTGCTTTCGCTGGTCTTGGAGGAGTGGGGAGTTATTTTACAGTGTCAAACACGCTGTGGGAACTGCTGGAAAAAGATACTAAATAGGAGATCCATTCCTCGGAGCAGGAAATGGAGATACACTTAGAGATGATGCGTTAAGCGTTCCCGAGGGAAAGTAGTGACGGCTCCCAGTACATTTTGTGTCGCTCCAGCTGGTGTCAGATTTCCAAATCAACCTGCAACAGAAGCCAGATGTGCTGGGGAGAGGTCCCATCCCACCACGTGCAGGCCCCTGGGATGCACGAAGGGAAATACGCCGAGTCCATGTTCCAGGAGGCAAAGATAAATGTGCTTGTTTGGTTGGTCCTAGTGCAGGCAGGGGCCAAAGAAGAGGAGCACTGAAAAGTGAAAAATGAGCCTTGGGATCTGTGCCTGGTACTGATGCAAATGAAGGTGAAACTATACAAACAGCAACACAATCAGACCATTCATCAGTCCTTCATTAGCAGCTTTTCTTTGCAACTCCATCAGGAAAGAAAAAACCTTCCCTCTTTTTATGAAGGACCAGGAGGGCTGAGAAGAAAGCCTAATTGGTGAGTGGAGGGCATGCACACTGTAAGGGCATTTGTAATGCAAATGGGCTAGCCCCGAATCCATAGGTGGTGTTAGTGTAATTCAATTTACACAGCCTTTGTCCTGCGGAATCTCACTGAGCATGTGATAGGGAACCTCAGCTTGTGGCTAAACAGTGTCTGCCACAACCAGAAAAGCTTCCAGCCGCCGTGCTAAGATGCACATCTACACGGATGAAACCAAAAGCACGTCATCTCGCTCAGATTTACAGGGAAGGTCAGATTTCCACACCACTTGCAAATTTAATGTGGTGACCTTGCTTACCGACAGGAACACAATTACTAGTAGCGAAAAATGATTGTTTTAAAATCTTTTGCATTTCTTTAGCAGAATATAAGTTTTGCCTCTTCTATTCCCCTGGATGATCTAACATTACCGTTCTGTTTACATATGTGTGGATTACACTCTGGGCTCCCAGAATTCTATACTGCGAACATTCCTGCCACTCCCCATTAAAACAATCTGACTTGAGCTTTTTACAAACCTCTGTGTCAAAATTTTCCATGCCATTGGCTGCAAATTTTGGAGAGCTTTTGAGCAAGAAATGATTCAGCTGTTTCCAGGAAATAAGTCACAGGGAAAAACACACTGTCATGCTGACAGTAAAAAAGAAATGTTTAGGTTTTAGAGGGTTGGGTTTCGGGTTGTTTTGTTTCTTATCTGGAAGAGCACATAACTGGTAAGGTGCATCTTGTTGTCCCTGAAATAAATGTATAAATATCAGAATTACAGAGAATCATAGAATGGTTTGGGTTGGAAGGGATCTTAGAGATCATCTTGTTCCATGCTCTGCCATGGGCAGGGACACCTTCCACTATCCCAGATTGCTCCAAGCCCTGGCCAACCTGGCCTTGGACATTTCCAGGGACAGGGCAGCCACAGCTTCTCTGGGCAGCCTGTGCCAGGGCCTCACCACCCTCACAGAGAAGAATTCCTTCAGTGTATCTAGCCGAAATTTCCCCTCTTTCAGTTTAAAGCCATTCCACCTTGTCCTGTCACTCCAGTTCCTGATGAAGAGCCCCCCTCTATCTTCCTTGTAGGCCTCTGCAGATCCTAGAAGGAGCTGGGAGGTCTCCCCAGGTGAGGTGCTCCAGTCCCCTTATCAACTTTGTGGCCTCCTTTGGACTTTCTCCAGCAGTTCCATGTCCTTCTGTTGGGGGCACCAGAACCGTATACAATTTTCCAGGTGGTGTCTCACAAGAACAGAGTAGAGGGGAAGAATCACCTCCCTCAGAAGAATTCTAACTCAGATGTACCTCGTAGAGTTTCTTGAATTTGAAGCCCCTAAATTTCTAGAGATCCCAACGTCTTTTACAACTCTGCATGTAATCAGACAGTGCAAGCACTACCCACCTGCAGGACTTTGATCTGTAATTGGTGAAACCAGGTGCTAGAAGATGAAGGCACTGAAAATGAGGTCAGGAACCTGGTTACCCCTGTCCTGCCCATGGTAACCTCCTCCCCAGTGCAGAAGGCAGCTGATGTCTCCAGATTGCCACAAGGACGTTTTGCAGGAAGTGAGCAAAAAGGGATAAAATGTCTTGCCTGCACAGCCACAGAGAGCTGATTTACCTATTAAAGATTTCTCCTATTAAGAAAAAATAAAGCACTGCCAGGTTACCTAGAAAGATCACAGGTGGGGACGTGGGGCAGCACAGCTTGTTTGTTACTTTTCCCTGTCTGTTCCCATCATAACATTTGTAACACAATGCATCACACTCACTGAGCTGCTGATCTGTGGTGTGACAGGGCTGGGTTTTAACCACAGGGAGACAGGGAGAAAAGCAGAGGCTGATGTAGGAGCTTCAGGTGGTTTAGGCTGTCGGGATGACTAGGGACGAGAGATCTCTGAGGTTAGGTCTCAGAGCATGGAGTTTATTACGAAGGGCGTGGATGTAGGGGCCGTGCTTGGAGCTGCCAGCTGCAGCTCGAAGCAGGCCAGAAAAGTAAGAGAGCAAGAGAAGCAAAGGTAAGAGCAAGAGAGAGTAAGGGCAAGAAGAAGTAGGAGAAGTAGTAAAAAGAGGAAGAGAAGAAGCAGTAGTAGAAGTAGGAAAAGTAGTAGAAGAAGAAGAAGTAGCAGTAATAAAAAGAGGGTGAGGTTCTCGTTTACAATACCATAAATCTTCTTCTGGGTTGAATATTCTAATTTCCATTAACCAATCTAGTACAAAATACAAATCCTATAGTATTTACATACAGCCTATAAGAATTGTTGCATTACCATACTGCATTACATTTTAAACTCTAGAAACTCCTCTCTGGACCCCTGCTGCCAAGCTAGCAGGGTCTGCTCTGACCCTTGGAGCTGTCTGCAGGCAGAAGGTATTGTTCAGCAGAGAGAGGATTGCCTTCTGCCAGCCATACCATTGTTTTCCAGTTGTTCAGTAACTAAGGCTTGGTATCTCAAAGCTTGCTTTCATTTCAATCTCACTTACAGTTTTCCTATTCTCAGCATCTTTTGCCAGGCAATCATATTTATAAGGCTTTCCTGTTTCATCTTCCCCAATAGGCTGAGTGTTCAGCTCAGGCTCCTTGGAGGAGTGCCTTGTACCACACTGGGTCCTGCCTCTGGGCTCACAGAGCAGTCCTGATGCAATTCCAAGTGCGCTTGCACGTCAGCTGAAACACTGCTGCAGAAGTAGGATTAAGGGAAATTAATACTTCAAAAAGAAAGCACAAAAATACCAATAATCCATATGTAATTTGAAGGACTGCTTCAGGAAAACTAACCCAGCCATAGAAATACCATTAAATTCTGTGGAGGTACAAGGAGGAACAAAAGAAACTCAAGACCAAAAGGGATTAAGCCTTTGGAAACAGACCAACAGCCAAGGATTGTTTGGATTTAAGGTCAGCCTTAGCCACTGGCTGCATTGCAGAAATCGTATCTGAACAGATTAGAATAAATGCAGATTTCAGCATTGTGGTGCCTGAGCCTGAACACTTGCCAGCCCTGTCCTTGATTTGACTTTTGCTTAACTCTGTGCCAAGTCTGAACAGCACTTCTTCAAATCATGGCTGATCAATAAGGATCTTTAATGCATGAGCTGCCCAATTATGAAATATATAATAACAGGTAACTGACAATAGGAGACAGAGGAATTCAGAGGAGAAAGTCGAATCTGAACAAATGATGCACTATTAATTTGTGCAGTGTGTGCTTGTGTACCTGGCTGCTACAGATAGTTGGTACTATGGATATGCAGCTGTGATTCCCAGAATCAAATCCTAGTGAAACCAAAAAGGTGGGTGGAAATTTGGTTATAGCTGGGGCTTGTCTCAAACATCTGAGCCAAAGCACTTAAATAAAGATGGCCAGGTCCAGACATTCACACGTTGTTTTTGCCAGTTTGGAAGAGACTAATTCCTGTCAACCAAAAGGTGGGCATACAAAACAACAGGAATCAAAACTGGAGAAACAACTGCCCATGGTGTTCCCAAACCATCCACAGGCTCAAATGCAAATCTCCAATTGGAGCTAAAATTAGCACAGCTGATATTCATCAACCTATATTTGTTTCAGACTCTGCCTTTCCATCTCCCTTTACATGAAAATAACATGCCTTTAGAACAATTCAACATGCACAGCTGCTGAACCTGTCTAAGCATGACTCAGAGTGAAACACGAACTGCTCAGCAGGAAAACATGGCCCTTGCTCTGGGATTTCACAGGCCTGGATCACCACTCATCATTATTCACGTTTGACTTCAAGGAGAAGCTGAGGCAATGACCAATATTCAAGTGACCTTAGTGGGGCCTAAAAGGACACAACCTGGGATCAGGAAAAGTGCAGGGTGCTGAACACTGGACAGTTTAGTTCACTCCCTACAATTTAAATCCTTATAAATTGGAAGTACATGCAAGGTGCAGCATTTCTTCAGTAAAGTAAGAAGGTAGGAGAGACCTCCTCTGAGACCTCCCTGAGGTTCAGTTCTGAGAAAAAGGAAGGAACAGTCAGTTTGGCTGACTCAAGTTTGTCTGTTTTTCTGGGTTTCTAAGTGAAGCTGACTCACATTTTGTAGATTGTTAGCAAACAAATTTTCAGAAATAAAATAAAGACGGTTGCAAAGAATACGAATTAATATTTCTGATGGGTATTTCAACCTTACAGGCCATTTGCAGGACAGTATGTGAGAGAACAACATGGTCACATGGCCTCTTGAATTAAGAGGCAGTGCTAAAGCCACATGCAAACATAACTGGATTTAAAACTGGATACCTAATTAAACTTCACAGATTACATCAAAAGAATTAAACCCATCCTTTTTTCCCATACATCATTCTCAGGAATTTATTTTAGTAGTATTAAAACAGAGTTATTGCTATTTTGATGCAGTTTCAACATCCCTTTTAGATGGAGAACGGACCCAAGACATGATTCCCTTCTACTTCAGCATCCTTTCTTGCCTAGTTGCTGATGCTTGTGCAGCCCTTAAAGACATTCTACAAAAATTACTGGCCCCACCTAACATCTGTTATTCACAACTGATAAAGCTTTTCCTATAGCACACAGAATATTTTCCCTAGATCGAAGTGGAAAAACCAGCACTGGATGGATCCTTGCTGAAGCCTGAGATACAATTCATAGAAACCAGAACCAGTTTTAAACGAGCCCAGCTTGTTCGACTGAGACCTGGAAGTTCCATGGCTACAGCAACCCTGAGAGTCTGCCATGGGCTAATTTGCCCTGTTTCTGGACAGTGTGGCTCGGGGTCAGGTTGGATCCCCGACAGCCACACTGCAATTTCCAGCGCAGACACGGCCTGAGGGGGAAAGCCAGCACTTGCACTCAGCCTGCAGTCATCAGGACTCTCCTGTCGGGATTACATCACCCTGGATTTACTTTTCCTTTCTAAAAACAGTCCTTCCAGATGCTACAGCTCAATAATAAAGCAAAAGAACAGCAAGAGAAGTACACTAGTTTCTTTAGTCCAGGGACACTAACAGTGGTGAGACATGAGCAGTTCTTATCAACAGCTCTTATTTCTATATCCTTTAAAAATCTTGAAAAGCCCTTGTGAGGGAACAAATAATCAGTGCTGCTGGGTAATTTTGGTCACTAATATATGCTTGGGAAGCTCCTAGGCAGTAGCCAAGATATGCAAAGAGCCCTTTTGGCTGGATGTTGGTCTGCAGGAAGAGACCAATTTTAAAGCACAGGCACAAAACAACAGATGTTCTGATGCACCGGAAAGGAAGAGAAAAATAGCGTTACCACAGAGCTTGCCAGGTGTGTTAGCACTGTGACAGGGAAGCCTCATAACTCACGTGCAGCAGGAGATACTTATGGAAAGCAAAATACTTCCATGGAGTGCAGTCTCCATTTCCCAGGAAAAGGAATAATTTATCATATACAGTTCAAGAACAAAGTTATAAGGCATAGTCTGTGTTCATGAGGAAAGTTTTTATCACACAGGATAAATGCAGATTCCCTTAATGGACAAAATGAAAGGTTTTCTGTTCTGTCAATTCTGCCAAGAGTGATATCAAAGACACAATATATACCTGACAACCAGATGGAAAAAATCCCCCTTTTTTCTAGCCCAGGGAAAATTCAGAACCAGAACTGAACTTTAGAAATTAAGTTTTTAATGGGATTCCCACAGACCTTCAAACAGCCCCTAGATGTGAGGGTAGTTAAGCTCTAAATTAAAGCTTCTCCTTTAGGTTCCCCTCTATGCCTGAAAACATCTGTCATACATGGAATTATCCTGTCCTGAAACATGGTACTTCAAAAAGAAACATGAACATCTCCCAGGACCATGCTCAAAGCAATTAGGAGTGGCTGTTCTGGTTTGGCAAAGTGAATTCAATGCCTGCCAACATCAATATCTCAGGTAGAAATGCAGCAGCTGTTCAAACGATCATGCCTGTGTTCCTTATAGTCAACTTTTGCCTCAAAAACTACTAATAGCCATAACAGTTATACTACTTGTGACTAAAAATGAGAGTGAGCCAAATGAGTAAAAAGCAGCGAATTTGAAGCAAATTGCCAATTATGAGTAAGCTCTTTTAGAAACTTCAGGTTACATGAACCACAGATGCAATTTGTTTACGGCCACATTGTAAGTTATGGAAAGACTGGAGGAGCCCAGTGTCTCTCCGTTTATTTGGAATGAACAGAGTTTGCAAAAAGAAGAGGATGCCTCTGTCAGTGAATGTGCAGTCTCAAGGACAGCTGTGCCTGGCACGTTAGCTCGGTACTCTTATTCTATCATAAGAAAGATTAAGACATTTCTATTGGAGCAACACTGTCTCAGCACTAGGGAAATATTTATCCTTCCAGTTTCTTCTAAGACAGGTGCAATTATTATTGTAATTTTACACAGGGCAGAATGGTAACAGAGCCAAATCAGGTCCCTTAATTACCACCCACTGAAGACTTGACAGTGTTGTTTCAGGTTAAACTTTGTTCTGCAAGCAAATATATTTATTTAGCATTTATCTCTATCCCAGAAGCCATGAGCAGCTCGACAGGTATGTTTGGAAATCGCTGCTTCTCTGTGTTTGGGGCTTCAGCAACTGATGCACCCAACCAGGCCATGCAGAGTGATGGCCGCCAGAGCTTCCACGCTGGGCAGAGGGCTTAGGACATTTTCAGTCATGAATAATCCCCTCAAGTCCACAGACAGTCCAAGTAACATTTATATCCACTGACTTTAGGGGGAGACACTCTTAAAGGCTCAGAGTGTCATGCCTGGAACTAAGTTTCATTTTCCCTAGCAGCAAAGCAAGATTGGTATTTACTGCAGAGAGCTATTACAAGGCTTGCATAATGTTGGCAGAGTGCTGTGAGCATGAAATATGCCTCATATCATAAAATATGTGACAGATGTACCTGCAGAGAACTCATTAATTCTAATTTCTATTCCTGTTAGTCTAGAAATATTAGCATCTAATTGTTAGTTTCTAAAATATTCTGACAAACTTTTTTTAACTGAAAAACTGTGTCAGCATTTATTTTGGAATATCAGATGAAGTCTGTTCTCTGGTATGCCCCTCAAGTAATGTGTTACAATAACCTCAATTACCTAACAGAAAATGGTGGGGCCTCAGCAAAAGGCTTTCAGCAAGGCTTTAAGGAGGAGCTGGGAGATCTCTGCTCAGTAAACCTAAATGAAGAAACCTTCAGTGGCACAAGAAAGTTCTGAAAATGAAAGCCAGACCCACTGCATGTGTGAGACACAAACACTATGGCAACACTGTATTCTGAGGTTTTACTGCAGTGCCCACCAAGGAGCCAAGGGCTGAGTGGAGACACAGCCAGCAGCAGCGTGCTGTGTGCTGCAACCACAGCCTGCTATAAAGAAATCCAAAGGAATTCACATAGCTTCTTTCCTTAAAAAGCATCTAGTGGAAGAAACACTGATTTTCCCTCTTCTGATGTTTTTTTCCCCCTGGAAGCTTCAAGATCAGTTCATTCTACACAGAAGCCAGAGCCTGGAAGTAATACCAATAGCTGTGTACAAAACCCTGCAAAAATGAATCCATCCATCTTAGTGCCAGACAGAGCTCACCCTCCCAAACACTCCCTCCCTGGAAAGGACAGCAGGACACCACATGTTGTTCCATACAACAGCATATGGGGACCAGGAATTTACTGTAGGTTTCCCCAGACTGCAGCTTTGGGGACAAAATCTTCTACCAGCTTAGACCTCTCAGCCTGCCTCGCTAGCATCTGGTGACTTGAAAGCCTGACAGAGGAAAACTTCATTTTACCAGAAAGACACCAAAAAATGGGTATGCACAGCACAGCAGCAGTGCCTTTGTAAACAGTGAGTAAGAAAACCAACTGTCTGTGAGAAAAAAGTAGACCATGAAATAGAAACACTGCTTTAACACGACAATTTGCAGCAATTACAACGCTGATCAACAGCAAAGTTGGAAATAAACCTACTGGCCAACAGATCTTTGCAGGAAATGCGCTGTTTAATTATTTCATTATTTGGGGAGGGAGCTAAAGAGAAGGGAAATGCATAGAATAAACGTGTGGGAATGTAAACATTTGCATAGCGTGGCAGCACAAGTGTGGACAGGAGAAATCCCAGGGTGGGTTTGCGGAGCTGTTTCCCACAGTACACATACACAGCAGGGAGGAACTGCATTTGCATAGGCAAATCAGGGTAGTTATCCCTCTCTGCTCACCTCATTGCCAATTATTTGTTTTTTATTTGATTTTTCTGTTAATCTGGAACACAGGTCTGTCTTGCTGAGGCTGAGGGTTGTCTTTGTCCAGGGAATAACATGCTCAAACACTTTGCAGCAGGAGGCCTCTGCCAGTGACTCCAAAAGTCTTAGACGCTTTTTCTTTCAAGCGTGCTCAGTGAGTAGCAACACTTTCCATAGGATCTGAGAGGTTTTACTGCCACAGTTTTATTTTTAGTTCTGACTAAATATTCACAGGCTACTCGTCTACCTTGGACTTATTTTTCTTTGATTAGGTTTTTGGATCAGCACAGTGTGATATCTCACCATGAACAGGAGTTCAGTCCCTGCCCATTCCTTCAGTACCTTGCACACTGCAATTTCGTAGAACTCAGAGTCCCAGCTGAGTGGGACCAAAGTCTTTGAGATCTGTTTCTAAGCACTACCATAACTCTTAAAACTCTGATAATATTTGTGCTTTGGGAAACCAAACCACATTTGGATTCTTAACTAGCATCACTGCAAAAATAAAATAGCTTTTTCTGTGAAGCAAGTCATGGTGCATAAGCAAAGGGCATATTGAATTTCTGAACTACTGCTAAGTAAGGAAGCAAACCTTAGGAAAGGATAACATTCTTGCTTTGAAGTGCAGCAAGGCTGAGAAAATGTTTTTGACAGGTCTTAGGAATGGACTTCTGCTCAGCTTGGCACATTTTCTTTGTGCCACCCTGAACGATACTGAGAATTACAAAGAGGACACATGGAAGAAAAGAGACAAAGGGGCTTGTAAAGGGTCAAATAGTTCAACAGAAGCCATAGAATAAATGGAAATGATAGACATCAGTTTCATTCTTTCAATCCGTGTAGAACTTCAGTGACATGCCATTTAGGCTATATATTAAACATACTTAGGTAGGTAACATATTATATGCTACAATACACTGAAAACATGACATTTCAAGCAATTTCTGTTCCATATTCTCTATGGGATTTTATCTGTAGGACTATTGAAGGGTATTCCTGCTACTCTCTCAGTAAAGCTATTAGTATAAATGGGACCAACTCCTACTGTCACAGACAGCATAATGCTAAAAGGTTTAATAGGCTGTTTGGCAGGAGACAGACAGAATAGATTCAGCTGCTAAAATGGTGACACTGACACTTTGCCCTTCGTTACCCGTGTTCTTATCTTTCCCCACAGAAAAATCAGTGTTGGATGGTGCAAGCTGTCAGTCTGTGGGTTTGCAGTTAGGCTGTACTACAATGGCCCTGCTTCACAAAGAGAAATTTATTTCCCAGGAATATTTGTAATGTGTTGCTATTAAAGGTTTAATTAAATATAGCTTTAGGGTACTAATTAACACATAGTAATTACATGTTCTGACTCTCCTCCACGCCCATCATCTAGCAAATACACAAGATTAAATCAAAATAGGCACACAAAGTATATTCATGGCATGGCCTTGCTTCCTTCCCACTGAAGTCAACAATAAAGTTCTGAAATAATCAGGCAGAGAACTCTGTAGAGAATAAATTGCCTAAAAGTAAATTTTTGTATCTTGACAAGTTGGCATTACATGACAGTTCTAGTATTCATTTATGGGGCACAGTTTTATTTCCAGTCCTGCTGACATTTTAAGGCACATGGGACACACCAGGGAAAGGACACCTGAACAGAGCTGTGCAGACTCAGTGGGCACCCTGAAACAGTTAAAAAGAAATAAATGCGGGAGAAAAAATAATCATCCAATCCAACAAAACCAAACCAAGCTGTACATCAGATAAAAACCTATATAAATATTGTGCTTTTCCAGCCAGAAAAGAGCCAGGCAGTTTTTTGCATCCTTCACAATTAATAGGCCAGAGCATTGTTCCCAGGGTTCTCTACTCCCTCAAGAATGCTTATCTAATCCATCTTTAACCCCTCTGTGTTTTCACCTGAGTTCTGAGAGCAAGAGAAGAAAGCTCCAACATCTAGGCTCCCATCTTATCCTCTCCAATATTTATGAGAGCAAAGAAATACTTGAACACATGTTGCAAAGCATGACTAAGACAAAACAAAATCATTCCTGACATGCCATCCCTATTACACCCACCCAAGAAATTATTTATTGGCAGTGGCCTGGCCTTCTCTGCAAGGCTTTACAAGGGTTTATCTGCCATATGAATTTGTTTCAGACGAGTCACTACTTAATGAAGCCACGTCTGGAAGGAGGGATTTTTTTCCTCCTGCCATGGGCATTACCCTCTGAATGCTGCAGCGCCTGTCTGTCCCTGTCACTAGCGCTGCAAGCAGCCTCCACACAGCTTCAGTTCTTACACGGAGCAATGGGTGGGTGCCGCTTTGGTGCATTAGCGGTTGCTGTAGGATTCAGTTCCCGGAGCCATCCCACGAGGAGGTCCCTGGGAGCCGCACCGGGTGTCACCGAGCCAAGACCCGCTGTGGCACTCGGCGTTTTCGGGCGCCACCTGCCGGCACCTCGTTGGTCACGGCCAGCCCCGCGCTCCAACAGGAATTCTCCCTTCCAGAGGTGGAAGTGTGCCACCCACAAGGTCCGGCCAAGCTCCTCAGCCACACCCTGTTCTGCTTATGCTGCTGCTGCTACCCCACCGCGTCTCAACAGCTGATCCCAAGGCACAAAATGTAGGTCTCGACTACATGGCTCTAAGCCTTGTGGTCATTGTGAGTCTGATTCACCTCTTGATAAGAGAGAAGCATGTTCTGTGCCAAGATCTGGACTCAAAACCATGAATCCCTCAAGACCATGAATCCCTATATCCCTGCTGCTCAGAAACACACGGATGTAAGGCTCCAGTTCATGCCTATTCCTAGTCCAGACTTTCTCTCTGCAGACAAAGGCATCACACACTCTTCTGGAAAGAACGAACTGTTGTTTGTACAGATCTCTGTCATTCCAAACCCAGCAGAATAAATACCTCTAAGAGACAGATATTCCCATGAGGCACAAGGGAATTTGGCATTATTTGTGTGTGACAAACAGAATCTAAATTTACAAGTGTATGAATCAAACAGGGAATTTCCAGAAGCATTTTAGAATAAGACCATTGAGCTGTTCCTCTTCAAAAAAACCTCCTGCCACATGTAGGCTGTAGAATGAGGAAGAAATTCAGCTCTAAAATTCTCTGCTGATGACATAAATCTCAATTTGGAAACATTAGCTAAAGAAAAATACAAACCTGTTCCTACAACCACAGCTATGAAGACAAATTGCATATACTCACCAAATGGAAATTTAGAAGTATATTTAATAGCAGGGCTTAGCGGAAGCAAGTGTACAACTATTAAACTCTGTCATACATTTTTTTGCCAAAGGATCAACCCTAAGAATAACTAAACCCACCCTGTAAGTATCTCAGTGCAAAGAGGATTTAGACATGTGCAACTAATGAGGGGTGTATTAATCCTGATGCATAAGAATATTTATACCCATACTCAGTGCTGAAGGAAAATCCTGAATATAACTTTGTATTCAGCTATTCCATGAGCAGCTGCCAGTTCCTGTTTGCACTTCCAATCCCAGCCTGGAATGCAACTGTTGGGATGCAAATTCACGCAGCATTACTTGTCTGTGAGGCTAATTAAAGACACAGACCTGCTGCAAATGGCAAAGCAATGCTGGTTCAGCTGCACATGGCACCAATCCTGCATCACTCCTGTGCTCTCACAGAACGCCCAGTAACCCACCAGTCACCTCTCTGGTCTTCTCTCCAATTCAGTTTCAAATATCCCAAAGGAGAAAACTATAATCTCCCTTGAACGACACTTCCATAATACCCACACTGTAAAGAAATATTCCCTCCTAACCAGAATAATTTCACTTTTCAGAGTTTTCAGTTCAATACTGATACAACTGTAAATAATTCCGTTCATTCTTTGGGCTTCTATGTCTCCTTCTACTGAAGGGCTCAGTGAAAAAGAGCTTTTTGTGTACTAAAAAAAAAAATCCCAAAAAACCAAAACAGACTCTCCTAGAGGAATTAAAAAGGAAAAGCATACAAGCTATACACCCACTAGCTGAAGGGCCACTGGATTACAGTCTTTCCTTAAAAAAAAAAAAAAACCTGTCTTCTGACATTCCTTCAATCTTTTTTATGAATTCATGGTTGCTTTCTTGAGCATTCCCTGCTGTTCACCCAGAAACATTTGCATTATTTGATTTTCACAGCTCAAAGAGTGCCCATGCTCTCTTAAATTTCTGCATCCTCTCCTACAGTTCCTCCTGTTTTGTTCTTCTACCTCTGAGAGCTCAGAAACAATATTAAACTTTCCTCTTCTCTTTCCTCCTTTCCTCACGTGCATTCTTTTTTCCTCCTTTAGTTTTCCTTTCCGTGCAGAAATACACTGTCCCTCTCTGCTCTTCCTGCTCTTGAGCCACCCATTCATCAGTGAAAGCACTGATGAAACGGGTAACAAAGCAAAAACAACTATTCATGTACCTGATGATGTGACACATACATTTTTATGGAATAATAGCACACATTCATGGTACAAAGTCACAGCTTCTCATCAAATGTGAGCTCCCAGATGCTGTTCCCCAAAACATTAAATAGCAGTTAAGTGCCTCAGATTCCAGCACAGAATCACCATCCCTTTTGCCAGCTTTTTGCCTGTTCTTTCCATAGCACTCATTACCTTGGAGATGACTCTTAACTAAATTTTCTTCCCCTTCTGACACCTTTCCACTTATCTTACTACTCCCTACCCTGATCTAATGAATTCTATTTATTTCCCTTATTGGCTCTAAATTCTACATCTCATTCCAAAGAATTCCCTCTGTGGCCACTGATACAACCGTAGTCAACTGTTTTTCTCAAGAGATGAACTTCAAACTTGGAGGCAAAGTGTGAAAACGTGAATGAATATTTGTTGTGTAGCAGTGGCAGAACCACTTCCACCAGCCTCCTGGAGCACTCCCCAGCCCAGAGAGCATGGACAAGTCTGCCAACAGCATTGTTCTGCTGCTGCCTTCCCTGCCCATTTTAATGGAAAAATACACACGAGGAAATTATGATTTCTATTACCACGCTGCACAAGAGCCCTGATCATGAACAAGCCTTCATTTGCAGGACAACTATATATAGAACAAAAGACAATCAGGGCTCCAAGGAATTTACTGTCTGAGATGAGACACAACACAAGTAAATTTTCTACAAGGCAAGTAATGAGATAATAGTATTGGCCGACATGAGAAGTGCTCATCATACAATTATGACCAAGACTTTTGTCAGCATCGCTGTAAGAATTCATTGCAGAACCTTCAAAAAATGACCATGAAAACAAACAGTTTGATCCAAACAATGTAATTCTTTGCAATTAAGGAGAAAAATCTTGTTGTTGATAGTAATTTTGACTGCAATGCAAATTCTAAAGATTAAGATGCTTTTTTAATTGTATCTGACATAACGTAAGGCTTTTTTGCACAAAACAGCTAACAGAGAACAGCAGTCAAATTTATGTGAAGGAAAACCTGGATCCTTGATAACATGTGATAAATATAAATGTCAGTTCAGCCAATCAGTTTTAACTAACTGGAAATCAGAATTGCAAGGATAGACTGCACTAAAGCCTACAGAATGTTCATGTTCTGGTACTGATGAAATAAAAGTAATAGCTATTAAATCAAATTAAAATGAAGAGGTAATGTTAAGAGCTAAGAAACATTTATTTTTCATCAGTTTAAAGAAGTTTCAGTAATAAGTTCTCATTTTGACCAGCTTGGAGAATGGGATAAATACCACAAATGCATTTGTAGAAATGCTAATGGAAAGTGTGTGGGGTTGTGCTTTTTTTCTTTTTAATATTTTCTCACTCCTACAAGAGGATGATCATAGACACCATCTTCCCTATTTGGCAAACCAGCTACCAGAAACTTTCTAATTCTGATTCCTGGGGCAAGAGCCCCCTGAGACACAGACCATGGTCTCCTGAGAGCCGAGGGGAGGAGAAGCCCTGAGTGCTGGCAATGGCTGCTCGAGGTCCCACTGCTCCTCTGAGCGCCAGAAGAGCTTTGCTGCCGGCCCAACACCGACCAGATGAGAGGCCTCATCCCAAGTTTCCCAGGTAAAGACACTTGCACGAATCCTTGAGCACGCCATTCCAGGAGGATATTAACACTCTCCAGCACCTGGCACCTCATTCCATCTGCTCACCTCTTGCAAAAGCCAAGAGAGGGAAAGAAGCTGCTGCAAACGGGAAACTTAGAAAGCAGCCTAACTGCAGTGCTTTGAAGGGGCCTCTGGCACCGTTGTCTGTACAAGGGCAAATGTCTTTTCTGAAACATGTACTAATATTCTCCCTCTCCTTCCTCCACCCTTCCTCCAGCCCTTGGGAAATCTCTCTCCTCCCACTCCTTACAGTTTCCTTCTGTGTTCCTGTGCTGCTGAAAGATCCTGTTGCCTGAGCAACGGCAGCTGAGGAGGGGAGCAGGGAGAAGGGCCTGGCCCAGTTGTGTGCCCTGGCAGCAGCTCTGCCTTCTGACCCCACAGCAGCAGCCTCAGGAAATGAGCACTTCAGCTGAGCGAGGTGCAACCTCCTTTTTAGGTGCTGGGGATTTCACAACCACCTTATCTTTTTGTGCAATTATGAATAAAATAACCGAACATTCAAGGCTGTCAAGCAAGTAGTTGTTTAGCTTATCCACACACCCAGATTATATCCATAATGCAACCACATTTGTTACTCTCTAATTTCAGTCCTAGTAGAACTCAGATGTACAAATTAACTAGCAATTAATCACTAGAATCAGAATCTGCTCTAAAAAAATTCAAATTATTATGCAGTGTCTCTCTCCCCTCTGCTCTTTTCATTGTATATTTTAGAATTCAGAAAAGTAACCAGAACAAAAGTGTCTATCAATGACCTTTCCAGATCGACTTCAATATTTGCAGTGTGCTTTCTTTTCATCTTTGCTGTCTCTTGGTATTTGAACAATATCTGGTGAAATGAGAATGTAGTCTCAGTGCTATAGCTGTGCAAGAAATAATAATCTCTGCAAGATATCCAGCAGAGATTTCTTTTCTAATATTGTTTTATTGGAAGAAATCTTCTTTTTTTTTTTTTTTTTTAATAGCATTCTTCTTACACAGTTTCGTGTTCCTACAGTTTATGAAACTCCATGGGCTGCCTCCCCCTCCCTCGATGGTTTGTGATCAAAATGCTTGTAATTGGCTACTTGCTGCTCTGGTGATTACAGGAGGGAGGGCTGTGCAGGTTTTCCTGCTTTTGAGCAACTATCACTTGGAACATCAAGCACAGAATAGTCTGTGCTGATACGTCTTAAATGACACTTCACTCTCTTTTCATTATAATTGAATTTTTACTCCTGAAGTAGAAGCACAGTTAGATGTTCCAGTAGCATCAGGCACTAATGGAGAGTTACTGGGAAATTATTTGACCTTTAAAATTTCATATCAATGCGAGCTTCATTCAAAATTAATTTACTCCATCTTATCCAACTGCCTTCAGCAGCTGCATGCTTGCTAATCCTGTCCCCTGCACTGTATTTACAGGACTTTAAAAAAATTTTTTTAGACAATGCTTATTTTTGTTGAGCATAAAATAGAGAACAACTGGAGTTTAAGCCTGACAGACCCAACCACAAAAATCTCAGAAGATAATCCTTCATTTTTTGCTCTGCTTTCTTCAGAGATAACCTACTTCCATTTTCAGCTATCCAGCAGCATAGTCAGACTGCGTATCATTGGAGTAAAACACAGCCCAGAATTTATGGCTTACTAAATTCAGGGAGAAGCTTTAATTAATGAAGTCTCAAGCACTGTGACTAGACAGCAGATTCCAATTAATTTGGAATAAAACTACCAGGATTTCTCAGCGCATCTGGAAGTTTCAAAACCATCTGTCCAAAGTGTTAGTGTCTCTAGGCTTTGGAGTGACTGTGCTTGGGAGAGCCTGGATCATGGGCCAGAGGTGCCTTTTCCATGGCTCTGACTAATGGCTCCAACAAATCAGGTGGCTGCATCCAGCTCTCAGAGCAGAAAAAGTCATGGAGTTCAGGGAAGGAAAGGGACTAAGGCCAAACATCCTTAGTGTGACTCATGGATTTCGATGGGATTACAGAGGGATGGAAATAGACTACATTTACCCTATTAGGTCACCATGCTAATATCATTAATCTTCTGTCAGGGAAAGATTGCTCCTCCCATGCTGAGATTTCAACTATAAGGATAATTGGCCCATGGGGGTACAAGGAAGGTAGGTGAAAAAAAGTGAAATAATGGTAAGAGCTTGAAGAAACAACATAAAATTTGAATATCCTGATTTCCCTTCAAAGGTCCTAATGAATATCAATTACAGACCCTTATCAATATCAACCCTCATCAATGCATTTATCATTTATCTGTTTGTCAACACAAATTCTTTATACAGATAACCTTCTACCTGTGATTTGCATTTGGTAAAAGCTGTGTCACAAAATTTTATTTGGCTTTGGATAACTTCAGAAAACTTAACTCTCACATCACATAAGAGATTTGTGATTATAGCATGCAAAAAGCTTAGTTATGCCCATCTCCACTCCATAAAACTTGTCAGAGTAATATTTAAAAAAAAAATCTCACAAAGACAAGACTTGACTAAAAATAACATTATCACTTCCTCAAGCTTTAATGAAATTTCTTAGCATGGGGGTGGAGCAAAACCATCTTCTATGTGGTAAGGGCACTCAGCTGGAAGTGGATCTTGGATGGGCATTGCACTTTTTCCAGCAAATAATGAATTAAAGACAGAAGATAAATAATGAATCAGTTTTAAATCAGAAGAATTCCATGAACCAGGAAGAACAACTTATGACTTCTTCAGGTAAGTGTCCTGGGCATTATGCTATGTAATTAACCTCCCGTTTTCTCTCATTGCCATATCTTTAGTCTCTCATTCAGTAAGATCTTGTGACACCCCAATTTCTTCATAAATCAAGGTATAAAGCTGTGGCTGACCTTTGGGAGTGACTGCAGCACCCCAGTCATGTAGACACAGGAATAAATTCAGCTTCTCCGAGCTTGGCAATAATAGATTCCATAGGACCATGATGCTCTATACCTGTACATTTTGTTCATTCTTCAAATATTTTAAAAACTCACAACTACTTTATCATATTTTGAACAGACAGGTTCATCCAAGTCAGTCAGGCACTGAGAAAATGATAAATTCTGAGTTTGATTAATAAATAAGAAAAAAGAAATATGAGAACTGCCAGTATCCAAAACATTTCAGAATCTCTCTTACCAGTGAGGTGAAGAGATGGCTCTCGTGCTTCTCCTTTTGTGAAACCACCTACCTTTCCTTCAAAATAATATCTGAGAATGGAGACAAAGTTTTGCAAGGCATGGATTCTTAAACTTGTTTGGGCATTTACAGGTGTCTCTAGATTTTATGAAATTCCATTTCTTTTTTACACTTAACTTTGAGTGTTTGAATATTGCTAAACTCCTACTTGGCTTTTATGGACATTCTGGGTAAAATATGCTGACGTCTTGCTAGAGAATTTTTTAGAGGTTTTTTTTCCCCCAAGATTTTTTTTCAAGAATCTCAAGGCTGAAAATTCTTGAGATTACTGAATAAAGCATGCATCTAAATTGCTTTAAATCCCAAAGGATGATCAGCAACTGAGTCTTGGACTGGGAGACACCAAGCTCTTCTGAAGAGGCATACAAGGCCACACCAGTACAATCCTTTCCAGTTTGCTTTAGATAGTATTCATTTGACACTGCACCTGCACTTTCTTATCCAGCTTGATTTCTAAAACTTCCAGAGGATGCTGAGTACAAAACAACTAACAAGTAAATAGGTCAACAACAGAAGGACCTAACTCAGGCCTGCCATTTGATCCTGCATCCCGAGTGGAAACCCCTGGTGCACAGTGAAAATGGCCACAAAAGGGGGGAAAAAAAAAAAAGAATAAAATTTTGTAGTTTGGTCCATCACTGTCTTGTTTGACTTAACAAGCAGTTTCATTTCTCAGCAGCAGCAAACATTAAACAAGAACGATGAAATCACTCTGGGGAGTTTGGCAGTTACATCTGCACTGCTTTCTTGCACAATGTCAGCTTCCGTGCAGTCACAGAGTCAGTGAGTGACCTTTTTATTCACTGTTTTCACTCTTTTGGTCAAAATCTTATCTATATTACACTGTAAATTGAGTTACATTCTTAAGGGTTATATACTTAAGGGCATATCACCCTACATGTTGAAAAGTGAACTTCCACACCTTTGTCTATTCCTCATCCACACAATACTCCCAACACCTGTAGACTTGTAATTCTTCCTTTAACTACAGTTCTCTTGTGAATCCTAACTCTGCAGATTTATCCATATAATAAATATGCTTTTAAAGAGTGCCAAAATGTATTAAAACGGAAACAAACCAGCAGTAGCTACACGTAGCTTAATTACTGAGATAAATGTTATTTGGGAACATGTAGCACAGTGACAACAGCAAATGACATTCAGTATTCTTCCTGTTGATACTGTGGGCTGAGAGCTAAAAAGAGGCTCTGCCAACAGGCACACAGGGAATCTGCAGTTGGGCATCTTCCCTTCCTTAAGGCTGAATTGTCCATTTCTTAAGGATCAGCCTGGGCCAAGCTCTCGTACTGGCTCTTCCAGTTTAATATGGTTTACAACCCAGACAATTCCCACAGCAGCCCAAGGAGCAGGTGGACGCACGTAACCAAAGCCTACATTTGTTCTAGGCAGGCATTTGTTGTTTTGGCAGGATTTGTTAGATTATCTTGATAATCTGATTTGTACTACGACTCCAGCAATGACTCAGCAGGGAACAAACCAAAAAGACAAAGCACTGGCACATGCCTACGTTGTATCCCCTTGTCCAGCTCCCCAATGAGAGCCCACTCAGTGCAGCTCACTCACACTGGCTCTAAACCCTCGTGCAGACTGTAGCAAGGGCAGACCGGAAGTACTGAAGCTGAGAACATTGATGCATAAACCATTTCCATACCATTCCAGAGCTCCCTTCTACACGGAGAACACGCTTCCAGTTAAAGCACACTCATGCACACATTCTCACACAGCCATATCAAATGGGCAAATAACTCATATTTGTTGGCAGAACCATTCTCAGCGCTGTTTGCGACGCTCAGTGTTTGCCAGAGCTCATCCAGAGATAGAAGGATTCCTCACTTGCCTGCTGTAAGCTCCCCCTCTGTTGTCGTGCAGAGGAACTACCAGCAAACACGTTTTCTGCCCAAGCAGCTTCTGTCTTGTCCCAGTCCTCCGAAGTACCGGCGGTATCATTTAGAATAACAGTGCATCTAAGGAAAAGGAAAAAACGCATTTAAATATCCTGAACTTGCCCTAAAAAGCATTTTACTATTCATATTAAGCATCTTGCAGAACTCGCTCACAAATTTCAATGTGGATTAGAAATCCAAAGACTGAGTTGAAAAAAATAAAGGTGATGAAATTAATGACACATAAGAGAAATAGTGTTTATTTTCATTTAAAAGGTTGAAAGGCCAAAACCCCTGCTTGCACTCAAAATCATTTCTAAAACCCATAATAGCAACAGAATGATAGAGAAACTGCAGAAGTCAAGGGCAGTTTACTGGAGCAAGACAAAAAGCACAATAGATGCAAATAACCACGTGTGGATGCAGAAAACCTAATTTTCAGAAATTTTGTCTTTAAATTCAAGCCCTTCTCTTAGCTAAGTCCAGGCAAACACGTGTTAGCTTGCCTGCAGAGTGCTTTCCTGGCACTTACTGCCCACATGATTTGCTGCAGCTGTCTGCCCTTGGCTTGGCTTCCTGCTGCCTGCAGAGCTTCTGCCCCTGGGTCTGGCAGTGCAAGAAAAAGCCTCTCTGAAAACTTCCAGACCTTGGAACCAAGCAGGACTTTGTTTATTTTTGTGTGTCCTAAGCACTAAGTGCTGAGGTTGCAGCTTGCCCAAGAGTCAGCTCATAGAGGCTCCACTAAAAGCCAAGTGCTTGCAGAGTTCTCTCCATGGAAAGTTGCCCAAAGGAGCACTGAATCCAAAGTAATTTGTAGGCTGGAATGGGAGCTAAGTTAAAATTTCAAGTTTCAAAGTTTTTTATTTTCTTGCTCATTTCTTCCAACAGCCCAAACCCATCCTTTTTTGTGATGGGCTGAGGTAAAAACGAGCCATCATAAATGAAAATTGTAGTTTTCTAATCCACTGTTGACTGAGACAGTGAATTGAATGCAATATTTGGATAGTTTTCCAACAGAAAGAAGCAATCATCTGAAAAATCAACTAGCAAGATTATTAGGTGCATGTGTATGGTTACCTCTCCCTTTCCCTACCATAAAGCCTCACAATGATCTTGACTGATTTCCCTGAACACTGTGGAAAAGCTGGAGGTGATATTAAAATCTAACTTTTTACCTGAAAACATAGATATAAAGAACATTTTCCTCTGTAAATAGAAATGTCCTAGAATGACAAAATCAAGAAACACTAGAAGAGATGGTAACCTGAAAATCCTCCCATAAAATGGTCTGAAATATGGCCAGAGAATAAAATAAGAATTTAAAATGGTGTCATAACTAAGCAACAACACTCTAAGGAAGAGAACATACAGAAGAAAGAAAATTACACATTTTACCATTGACAGGTAAATCTCAGGGGGCTGGAGGTCCTTAAAGCAAGCAGCTTTTTCCAGTGAAATTACAGAAAACATAACATCTGTGATTTGGGGAGAACTAATCTAATTAATCAATGGCCAGAAACAGGAGAGAGCTATTTCTGAGTAGCAGTTACTCAGCAGGCTACAGGAGATGAGTTAATGAACTAATTTGTGTGTTTGATACCCAGGGATTACATTAGCAATGAGACCTAAGCACCTAGAAATAGACTGTTGCATTACTGGGGTTTTCAACAGCATCCAATGCCCAATTCCTTCCAGGACTCTGGATTCTTTTGGAAAAGCCTCAAGTTGTACATTTTCATCTGTACACATAGAAATATATTTAAGATTAGCGTGTGAGTTTTCACAGCACACTGAAGAGCTGAGCTCTGCAATTTCAGTTCCTTTAGGGAAAGGGCCAAGGAAGAACCTCTGAAAATGGATAAAAATGGACTCCAGGAGCACGGCTGCCACACCAGCACTTTGATCATCACCAAAAGGGTCACCAAAGAGCGTGTCCTGGAAGGGCTGCCTTCAGAGCGAGGTAGGAACCGTGATGTATCTAATTGCTACAGCACAGCACACAAACTTTCCTTCTTTCCTTCCCAAACATCCAAGTGACTCTTCAGCTGTTCTACCAGGGACATCAGGAAATACAAAACATGGCAGGGCAGGATAACCCCAGTACCACCTCAGCAATTCAGATGTCAGAGCCAAATTCAGAGTCAAAACTGTTAAAGCCTTTAAAAAGCAGTAATTAAAAAAAATACCAAACCACACAATTACAAACTTTATAAGCTAATACATTGAAAAATATATCTTCTAAAACTGAGGATTTTTTCTTAGGAACTGAAAAAATCCCCTCAGGTGGACAATTTTTTACGTAACACCTTTTGCAGCATCAGTTAAATTCAGGTTTTCATATTAGCAAGGTTTTACACAGTTATTAGCACCTACCATATAAAAATAAAACAAGAATGGAAACATTTTAAAACATAAATGAAAGAAGCCAGAGACAATTAAATTACTCATGTCTTATTAAAATAACAGATTTTGCGCATATTTAAAATATTAATAATTTAGTTCAAGCTCCATTGCTCTTTTCCTACAGCATAACAGAACTGTGGGCTCAGATTCCAGAGCTTTTATTCTCCTTTGAAGAAAAAGCTGCATTCCTTTAACCATTCTTGATTCTGGCAATAAACACCTCACATTCCCATTTGGCTGTGAGGTGAGGATATCCTTGCATACAGCAACATACTGCATTATCCACGGATGTATTTTTGGATATGACGTTTATAGAAAGAGAATGAACAGGAGAACAACTTTCTGGGACATTCTAATCTAATAAGTATGGCAGAACGAAAATAACATGAATAGAGAAAATAATAGAGCAAGCTCCATGGTGCTGCTCTAAGATAACAAAAAACAGCCCCAAAAGCAAAGTAACATTGTTCAAGATGATGAAAATGCAGAAAAACTTTTCATTATGAGGCAGTCTCTAAATTCACCTGAGACTGAATAACAATCAATATTATTTAAAACTAAGTTAACTAGCACTTATTTGGACAGCTGCAGCACCATGTAATAACAATTATTTTCTTTAGGTGGGTGCTAAATGTCCTTTGCACTTACAGCTGTGGAAAACCAAGGGAGCAGGGGCTGTGCATTTTAGTATCTTAAAATACCAATCCAAGCCAAAATTTAAAAGCAGAGCCAATATCCCTTATTCCTATGCATCTCAAAACCCAGGAATCTTGATTTATTCTTGGCATTCCCCATCTCAGTGTCTGAAAAAGGCAGACATAGGCAGGCAGGCAGGAATCCCTCAGGAACTTCAGCAATAACCTTTGCACAGAAGGGCTGGTAATGCTAACACAGGGCATGTGGGATAAATGTCACGGGTCTTTTTAGTTATGTTGATTTTCTCCTGGTTTAGGACAGCTTTGTCATTTCAAAACTCCCATAAAGTTATGAAAAGTTGTTTTCAAGTGTGAACCCTACTGTTATTCCTGGGGTTATGAATTCACTGTAGTGACCCTGACTCTACTGCAGTGTTCACAGGGGCATCAAAACCAGCTGTAAGGTATCAGCCCTTGATTTCTGTAACAACGCAGAGGTCACAACCGGTTTGCTTATACCAGCCGGAGACAAAAAACCAGCAAACCACTTTTTACATACTGTCAAGTGCTCATTTACTTGAAAACTATTTGTTCTCTTATGCAAAGCATTATCATGTATAACAAAACACTCCTCAGATAGTCCTTACTCTGCACAAACCACTTTCTCATCAAAACACAAAAGGGTTGAAATTGTTAAAATGGCCCCAGCTGATTTATTCAAGCACGTCCTGATTCTGCTTTAGCCTTTCCCATATTCAGCTCGTAAGCATAAAACCACCTAATGAGTAATTTCCAAATCGTGACTCAGGGCTCCTTTATTCCCAACTTACCTATGGCTTTTCTAGTTTTAAAAGTCTTTGCCCAAATATAAACCTGGAATTGATCTCGAGGAATCTGCAGGTGGCAAAGTGGCTGCGAGGCGTGTTTAAACTGCCTCCTGAGGAACCAGGACATCGAATTCTGGGATTTCACGCTGCGGAGAATCATAGAATCCCAGAATGGTTTGGGTGGGACAGGACCTTAAAGCTCATCCAGTTCCAACTCTCTGCTGTGGGCAGGGACACCTCCCACTAGAGCAGGTTGCTCCAAGTCGCGGCCTTGACAGAGACGCAGGTACGTGAAAATCCCACTATCCCTAAAATAACAATCCCACCGACGGCCACTACACCGCACAGAGAAACCTACTCAGCTGGCCAAACAACCCCGCCCTCATGGCAACCCCGCCTTATACCGTCACGGCGGCCCCGCCCCACCCGTCACGGCGGCCCCGCCTCATCCCCTCATGGCGGCTCCTCCTCCCCTCACGGCGGCCGCCGCGGTGCACTGTGGGAGCCGCAGTTCCCGCCCATGCCTCCCGTGGCGGGACTACACCTCCCAGCAGGCGCGGGTGCGGCGGCAGCCGGCGGGGCATGCCGGGAGTCGTAGTCCCGGCGCGCCGCACGCCCCCCCTGCGGCGCGCACGGAAACCCCGTGCGTGCGGGCGCGGCGCTCTCTCGGGCCACGGCCGCCATTCCGCGAGCAGCGCGGGCAGCCCGCGCTCCGGCCCCGCCGCCCCGCGCAGCGCCGCGCAGCCCCTGCCCGCTTCGCCATGCAGATCTTCGTGAAGACCCTCACGGGGAAAACCATCACCCTCGAGGTGAGCCGCCGCCGCCGGGCTGCGCCGCCCGTGCGTGCCGGTGCTCCGAAACTCGGGGATGTGCCGGGAGGCCGAGGGATGCGCCGGGAGAACCCGGGATGTGTGGAGAAACCCGGCCATGCGCTGCCTGGGGCGGTTCCGACCACGCGGTGGAGGCCGGAAAGGCCGTGGCAGCACCGGGCCTGTGCCGGGACCTCCTCGTGGTTCTTCGGCCTTTCTGGGCGAATTAAAATGTGCAGCGCGTTTTGATTCTGTTGTTCTGTTTCATAATAGGTTGAACCTTCTGATACTATAGAAAATGTAAAAGCGAAGATCCAGGATAAGGAGGGTAAGCTCTAAATGCACTTATTGACTATTATATATTGATCTCAATCAGTATATGCTGTATATGTTATTGTCTGTCCACTCTTGTGGATTGATGTGTGTCTTACACAGATGTAATTTTCTGCAGCAGTCTTGATTTTACTACAGCATGTCGCAGCTCATGTCCCTCATTTATCCCTGATTTGTGTCACCATTAGGCATCCCTCCGGATCAGCAGCGGCTGATCTTTGCTGGGAAGCAGCTGGAGGATGGACGTACACTGTCCGACTACAACATTCAAAAAGTGAGTAGGAAAGGCTGGACACTGCAGTGCAGTACCCAGGAACTGGCACGGGCAGAGCTTGACTGACCTTTGCTGCTCAGACTAAGAAATGTTTGTAATAAATTCAGCCAAATCAAGGGATTGGGGTAGTGTTGATGCTGGGAGCTTGGGATGCCACCTTAACAGCAAATAATCCTTTTAGAGCTTTCCTAAGTGCCTGGCACTTGAGATGTACTTTCTCTAGGTAGAAGGAAGATGCCTGCTTAAATGCTCCACTTGCCTTGAGAAAGTATTTTGAGTCTGTTTCGTGTGCTTTACAAACAGGAATCAACCCTTCACCTGGTGCTGAGACTTCGTGGTGGTGCTAAGAAAAGGAAGAAGAAGTCTTACACAACTCCCAAGAAGAACAAGCATAAGAGAAAGAAGGTGAAGCTTGCAGTGCTCAAGTATTACAAGGTAGGTAGAACCAACTCAGGGGGAAACTTGATGGAAACTCAGCTGTCACCAGGGAGGACGTGGAGCCTGTAACTGGTCTGCACATAGCCTGGTGTATTTAATACTTAAAATTCCTTCTCTTTGCAAATATCCCATGTGTTAAATAATTAAAACACACTATGTGTTACAACTGGGCCCTTCTGGCTTTTATCTCCAAAAGTTTGATGTATTAACTGTTACAAAATCGATTTTGCCAATGAAGAATACTCAGAATTATTGTTGCTAAAAGGTGGAAGAGTGTATGTGAGCCATTGGCTGTTTGTCCTTCCCAGGTGGATGAGAACGGCAAGATCAGCCGCCTGCGCCGGGAGTGCCCCTCGGAGGAGTGTGGGGCTGGAGTCTTCATGGCCAGTCACTTCGACAGACACTACTGTGGCAAGTGCTGTCTGACATACTGCTTCAATAAGCCAGAAGACAAGTAAATGTACCAGGCAATAAAAATCTGAGCTTCTGTACGGTTTAAGGATTTATTTCTGTGGCGCTGTGTTTCCTCTCTGCTGATCAGCGAGAAGAATCTGTGGACCTTTGAGTGCTGCCTGCCAGCTCGGGTGAAATACTTGGTGTAAAACTGAAACAGCAACTTGATTTAAAGAATACTGGGTACCAGTTGTGAAAGGAAAAAAACCCAGCACCTGAGCTGAGCTTAGAAATGGTCTCTTAACATGAGACAGTTCTGACCTGGAAAAATAGGAAATTCAGAGGTCTAGAGTCAGGTCTGCAGGTGGGTCAGGGCTAGAGAATGGGGTATGGGAGTCCCGGTGACAAAATGCAGACAACACACCGAAATACTGCACAGCAGCAGTGGGAGGGGAGGGAGGAGATGGCTCAGCAGTTTTGGCACCAAGAGGTTGTCATCAGAAATACTCTACCCTGATGGTTTTACACACTTGAAATGCATGTAGATACTCTGGTGGTTTATCCCATGTTCCAGTGAGGGCAGCTGGTCGCTTCACATGACAGAAAAGCTGAACATTTCGGATATAAAATCTACCTGAAGTGCTCTGATGTAAAGAACAGCTCCTGTGCATCTCTAGAAGTTCATTTAATGTTAAGAGTTAAAGGCTAGCCAGGAATATAATACATGTCCTTTAGTGTTCATGTGTTAAAATATCTTTAAAATCCCGGGTCCCAGGAAGTTGTCTGTTGAACCTCTTTTTCTTCATAACAGATAATTTCATCTCCAATATTGAATTCCAGATTTTTGTCCAAACTCAATCCACAATCCATTCCCGTTTTTATTACTTGGGCATCATCTTTGTGGTGCTTCAGTGATGATAAACATCCTACAAAGAAAAAATGCATGAAAGAGGGGCCGCCAGCAGCAGAGCAGAGGTTTGGTTTGCCCTTCCTGCAGAATTAATGTTTCACTTTGTGGCTACACAAGGAAAGCGGGAAAATGTTGGGATTGGGGGTGCTTGTGGTTAAGGGAAGTCGGACACCAGCTCTTTTTGAGAGGTAAATCCTGTGATGCTCCAGCTTTCCTACCAGAGTGGGCGGCTGGAAAAAGGTCTGGGAACAATACACTGGCATTCGGTGGCTTTCCTCTCCATCCTGGACAGAATTCAGGATTTCTCTAGGATCCTTTGCACTAACTGCCCAGGGAACTAGCAATATCTGAAAATGCTAAACACAAATCCACGTTTTGTGGCAATTCCACTCACCTTTCCAAATAACATCCCTGTTACGGATTAGCTTAAACTTCATCTTTCTGTCCAGCAGCCCCTTGTGCACTCTGCATCCAGCCACAGGAATTCTGCTTTTTCCTGCTGTGACAGAGAAGGTGTCAAGAACAGAAGCTTCCCCTAAAAGAAAAAAGTTGAAGTCCATAGGAGTAACAAAACTGGCACGAGGTAGAAGCAGGCTGCATTTTTCTACTTGCCATGCTTCAGAACAAAATAAAAAAAAGCAGTTACAGAAGAGCATAAAATAGTTGATACAAGAGGAACACTTCTCTGGACAATGAACTCCAGGCCACATTGTGAGGCAAAAATGTATCAGTCAATGAAAACTCACCTATTGTAGTCTCCACCACAGCTGGGGGCAGCCTGCTGTTCAGCTCCTCCTTCAAGTCTTCTATGAGTTTGTAGATGATGTTGTGAAGTTTAATTTTTATTCCCTTTTTATCAGCCAGCTTTTTGATACTTTCATTTGCTTTCACACTGAATCCAAATATTACACCTGATAAATGAAACAACTGTCACGTGATGACTACAAGAGGTGAGTCTTGGAACAGTTAAAGTGAAATTTTGCAGCACGGGGTACATTTTCTTCCTGCTTCTCTTTTAAGGGGGCACCATTTGCGTCTCCCACTGTGGCACATGGATGGCTACAAGCCTACCAAAATAAACCGCCCAAAAAAGTCCCTGATGACAGCTGGAGATATCAAAGCAGAAAATAACACACGCAGCTCATCTAAAGGACACAGATCTCTCTTTGGGCTGGAAAACCAGCTTAGTTGTCCAAATAAAGCTGGAAGTGAATTCTAACTGATTCTTGCCCACCTGTGGGCTAGGGCAGGTGCAGTGACCTCACCCTCTGCAGCAGGTGAGAATTACGGGGTCTGAACAGCAACAACTGACTCAGTCCTAGATCCAGCTGCCTCCCTGAGCAAAAGGAAATTCTTTTCTAACCTGCTTTTCTAGCTTTGCCCTGTGTGAGCATCATAAAGCAGCCCGAGTGAAGAGCCAGAGTTTAACCTTAACAACTGAATTTCTGGCAAGGGCTTTTCCAGAGTCCTTCCATTTCCATGAGGCTTTCAGCCTTCCCTCCTGCACCAGTCTGATGTTCAAGGAAACATTTTCAAGATTCACATAAAATTACCTTATTGATGCTGCTAATTACTGTTGAGAAAACAAAACCTGACTGAGGCCTACCCATTTCAGTAAGTCAGTAATTTCAAAATTAAAATGATTTTTGAACACACACCATTAAATGCTTCAGCAAGACTGATATCATTTTCACTGATATCTCCCATTCCAAAATAGACAATATCCAGTTTGCATTCATCCTCACAATCGTAGCTGTCCAGAATGTTCAGAATAGCTTCAACAGATCCATCCACATCACCTGCATGGATAAATGGAAGTACTGCTGACTTTGTGTGAGTCAAAGACACAGAAATACAACATATGTCAACTCCACACTGTAAAACAGAAAGTCTTCTGACATCTGTCACTCTATTTTGAGTAATACATTAAAACCCATCCAAAAAGTCTGTTAATTCCAAAAATAAACTGGATAAACACAGAAGGGCCAGAAGCTCTACATCTGCTGTCACTGTCAGGTCAAGTTTGCAGGTTTTCAACTACAATCACTGCTTGAGTATCACTAAATGAGGTTAAACCAAGTTCCTTCTATCCCACTTTAATACATAATTGTTGTTCTCGTCTATTTTGCCCATGCAAAAGGCTTATAGCTTGTATTTTTTGATTATTTAAATATACAGGGTTTTATATGTGTGTGTGTATATATATATATATATATATATGGGTTTATATGTATGGACTTTACTCAGGAGTTCCTGGGTAAGTGGGTTGCTACTTTTTCCTGTTGCCCTGGCCCTGTTGGAAGTGCATCCTCCTGACCACTGGATGTTTTCTGATGCCCCTGCTCTTACGGGACAAGTTCGATAATCAGATTTAAACTGATCAAACTTTTGGTAACAGAAACCATGTTTAGTTTAGAGCTCTGCTTCAGAGAGCATGTGAGAAGCACAGAACCAAAGGAGCAGCAAACAGACAGGGACAGCACCTTTAACTATTAATGACAGCGTGTTTTCATCCGTCTCTGTTCTCTCTTTAGGCCTTGAGAGCATCAGATGCTTATTGGCCTTGTACAGCACTGCCTTCCTCTGTCTCCAGGTCAGATGGGCCAGCTTCTGCTGCTTCTTCTCATATTCCAACCTGTGTTCCTTTTGCTTTGCTTCAATAACTTCCAGATCCTTCTTCATCTTCTCCTGTTGTTCAACGTAAGTCCTCCAAGTCACAACTTCCTGTGCCCTTTGCTGGGCAGGAAGACAGAAACATTAGCTTTAAAGCACTGCATCAGAGCACTCTGCAGTTTCACCCTTTTGCATCTTCTCTACAGGCTCACTCCTTTTCCTTCACTTTTAACTAGAGGTTTTGCTGCACAGATGGCAGAGAATGAGACAAGAGCTTTTCCTCCCTGAGCTACCACATGACTCAAGGCCTATTTTTATGGTATCTCTGCACTGCAGAAGAGAATTATTGTTCATTCTTTCATGTGGTGTTTTTCCAGCTCTCACAACACCTATTTAAAGCTGTATTTTATGCATATTCCTTTGTTGTAAGACTCTAGTTATCTCTTTCTAAAATTAAAACACTCATCTCCTGAAGCACTGGATTGTTCCAGTGGAGATGAGGACAGTCCAGCAGGGGAAAGGTGGAAAAGAAAGAGGCAAAATGCAAACCCTCATTCCTCTTCCAGAGCATCTAGCTCAGGTCCCTTAATCCCCCATGCTCGACCTTTCATGGGATTATCCAGGTGATTTAAAGCTCTCACTTATTTTGTTACTCAGCTCCTTCCCATCCACCTTGCAGCAGCATGAGCTTTCCATTGAAGAGTTCTTTCTGTACCTCAGACTCGACTTCAAGGATTTCATCTCCTGCTGAAGGGGCTTCCTTCCAGCCCATGATTTCCACGGGGATGCCTGGTGAGGCTGCGTCCACAGCTTTGCCATTCTCATCGAACAGGAAACGCACTTTTGCCCAGGTCTTCCCTGCAACCAGAACACAGCCCTTCCTCAGAGTTCCTCTCTGGATGATGGCTGTGGTGAGTGGACTAGTGAAGAGCAGAGGAGAAAAATAACAGACAAAATTCAAGTGATGTTTCTCCCTGTCTTCACGGTCAATGTAGGCACAACACAACCAGAGTGGATTTGTGATCCATCACAGGCCAAATATTCCTGTGCTGATTTACTAGAGCACTCACCAAATTTTTAAGTGAGCTAAAACCCCCAAAATCTGTACTGTGCTCTTCATTTCTGCAGATCAATCCAAAATTTGGCATTTGTGAACCCAGCAACAGGATGATTTTACACATTAAGTGAAACCCCACCAAAAAAACCCAACCCCAAATCCCAACAACTTTCTAGAATTCAGTTCATTTTTAAAGAAGGCAGAACACACCTTGTTCACACAGAACCTGCAAACGGACTAAGAGACTTAAGGGTAGAATGTCATGTTACACAAAACTCGTCAAGAATTTTGTATGTACTGACTGTTAACTTCATCATTCCTACTTTTTAAATGACATTTTAAAAAACACATCAGTTCAACTGTTTGAAACTATCTCCTGTTACAGGATTTCATTTCAGGGGTACGATGAATTTTGCCCCATCAGTTTATAACTTCTTGTGTTGCAGAGTAGTACTTCAAGGCTTTAGCTAGGAACACTGCAAAGAAAGTGTTCCAGCTTTATTTACCCAGGCACAAGTCCCCTGACCAGTGTGTCTTGGTTGTTACAAAGTGCTTCACTGAAGCTGCAGAGGTGACTTACCCTTTCCCTCTGTCTTTCCGAGACTCAATGACAGTCCCCTCCACCAGCCCCGTGGCATCTGCCTTCAGTTCCAACATCTCTGCCAGAGCAACAGTTGCCTCTGCCAAAACCATCAGGTTTTCCCCCTGCATAAAACCACACAAAACCACACAGAATAAAGGAAGTGCCCAGTCGAAGTGAGATCAGAAGCTGAACCCTTAGTGCCAAATTCCCTCGTTGAAATGTGATGACATTTAACACCCAGGCAAGACTTCAGGACACCAGANTGCTGTTACAAAGTGCTCCACTGAAGCTGCAGAGGTGACAGCTGACTCACCCTTTCCCTCTGTCTTTCCGAGACTCAATGACAGTCCCCTCCACCAGCCCCGTGGCATCTGCCTTCAGTTCCAACATCTCTGCCAGAGCAACAGTTGCCTCTGCCAAAACCATCAGGTTTTCCCCCTGCATAAAACCACACAAAACCACACAGAATAAAGGAAGTGCCCAGTCGAAGTGAGATCAGAAGCTGAACCCTTAGTGCCAAATTCCCTCGTTGAAATGTGATGACATTTAACACCCAGGCAAGACTTCAGGACACCAGAGACAAAACTCTTGGACCAAATTACTAGAAGAAAAATGAGATATTATTGCTTGGTGGAAGTCTGAGCCTCAAAATACATTTCAGTGTGTTTCAAATAATTCTGTCAACAGCCAGTAGCACTGAGCTCACGGCAAGATATCAAATACCAGCAAGAGAAGCATTTTGTTTTCCAGCTGCCAAATAAAAATGCATCTCTCTGCACATAGTAGTCACTCATGAACACCATCATTTTTTCTACCACAATCTTACCTTGAGTGCAGAAATATTTACAGCCTGAACATCACCTCCAAACTCTTCACAGACCACATCGTAAGCCAGCAATTCCTTCTTTACTCTTTCAGGATCAGCTTCAGGTTTGTCACATTTATTAATGGCGAGGATAAGAGGAACTAAAAAGAGAACAAACAAACTCAGCACCAACCGAACCAAAACCTGCTGCTACCACCACAGCTGCTAGAAAAGGGAAGAGCAAGTTATGGCCACTTAGAACAAATCACCTCACTTGGTGCTTCTTCCCCGAGCGGCCATTGAGATCTGAGCTACCCGGAGGAAGCTGGAGGAGTTATCCATGTAGAGAAGGTAAAAAACCCCAATGAACCCCAGTCTTGCTAAACAGTCATATTTTAAGATCTTTATGTATTACTGCAACATTCAGCACATTTTCAAACATCACAGGGGATGATGAATGGGACTAGGACAGTTACTTCCCAAGTTCTGGGGATTCCAGTCCAAGGAATCCAGGTTTTTTGAGAAGTAAAAACCAGGTTCCCAAAGCACCCCACACTGTACCTCCTGCGTTTCTGGCGTGCTGGATGGACTCTACGGTTTGCTGCATCACTCCATCCTCTGCTGCCACCACCAGAATGACGATGTCGGTGACGTTGGTGCCTCTCGCCCGCATGGCTGAAAAGGCTGCGTGGCCAGGAGTGTCGAGGAAGGTTATCTTTTCCCCAGAAGGCATGTGCACTGTGAACACATGGTACAGCTTAACATCAGCGTTTCACCCAGCTTTATTTGACGTGTTGTAGATCAAGCATTACTCCTTTGAGAGCATTTTAATAATAACGACACGTTTTAGGCAGTCAGGTAATTGTTGGCATGAAGGTCAAAGGTGCTGTTAAATTCTCAGGAACAAGAAAGTGTCCTGGGATCTTCTATAATCCAAAATTGCAACTGTGCAGGCAATTCCCTTCGAAGTTCCATCTACACAGTTACAACAGTTACCAGCACCAGACATTTTATGTTATGGTCTCCTTTCTCACCATTTATGTGGCAACTTTTTTTCCCCAGTGAACTGTCAGCAAGCCAGCCTGCTGTATGAGACAGAGAGGAAATTGTGTTAGACTCGAGCACACGGACTTGGATCATACCAATAAAAGCCCCAATGTGTTGTGTGATGCCTCCTGCTTCCATCGACGCCACCTGGGTTTTCCGCAGGCTGTCCAGTAAGGTTGTTTTCCCATGGTCAACGTGTCCCAGGATGGTGACAACTGGGGGCCGTGGGGTCAGTACTGCTGGGTCTGCAGGAGGTCTGCAATTGCAGCAAAAATGGGGGTTGTAAGTGCCAAAAGAAAATCCCCTGAGCCATGCCCACCACAGCTAAGAAAAGCCATCCACCAGCACTCAGTGCTGCGTAGTCGAGGCTGCCTCCTCCCCAAATACCTGCAGAAAGAAACAGAACAAAAAGAGCTAAAAAACAGTTCACAACTTGCCTCTTCACAGCATCTGTGTTTTTTCTTTCCTTTTCCTCTTTCAGTTTTGCTGATTTATACTTCATTCCTGATTTTTTAACAATCATCTTAATGTGGTCTTCATGTAAGATGGAATCTGGTTCTACTGAATCAACGTTAATGTCTGTGTACAGCAGCACTTCATAAATATGATCTGTAGAAAACATAAGCACATTTAACAATTACATCCACAAAAACATGTGGGACAAAAAAAACCAACCCACTTCATCAGACTTTTTCATTATTTTCTTTGTGCTAATAAGTATTATTCACAATGCAGTTTTCCTTTAGTTAAGATATATCTAAAAGTTGCCATTAATCTACATACTTGAAGAGAAGAACTTCTGGCAGATTTACTGAAAATTTCTACTCTGTTAGCTGCTACAATCCTATTTTTCACTCAGATATTCATAGCTTACTTTTCCACTTACTTCAAAAAAGAAAACAACCGAAACTCATCTAAAGCAAACAGCAAAGGAGTGATAGGAGGAAGGAAATTTGATAAATCTGATCATATGCTCCTTTCTTTGGTTGCAGAAACACAGAACATATTACAGTAGTCAAAAATTGTTACAGGGAGCAATTCCAGACAAGTCTTGCTTACTCTCAGTTAATCAAATGTTAACTGTTAATCAAACAGTTAAACTGTTCTAATGAAATACAAATAGCTCCTGAATCCCAGATTCCTACTCCTACTCTGGATTTTGGGCTGAAGCTCTTTAGCCACGAGTTCTTAACTCACAGGGGTCCAGCTCTTACAAAGCAGGGTGCGACGTTTTCCTTCCGGAATAATTCAGACTCTGGGAACCACGGCCATAAGGAGCAGCCTGCATTGACCTGAGGCCTTTCTGCTGCAGATGGCAGCCAGACTCGGCTTCTTCACATTTAAATGTCTGGCCTGCTAATTTGGATGGCCCAACTTCTTTTCTCTTTAGTCTGCACTGTGTCTCCCAACATTTCCTTTGGGATGGGTACAACCTCCCTTCCCAAGGGATGGATCAACACCCACTAACTAATGCTGCTAAGACATCTTTGCCTTTCCCACTGGTGGAAGGGCTGTGGCAGATTTTGCTGTTTCAGACCCCAGAGCAGGCTCTCACCTATGTCTTTGCCCATAGCTTGTGCCAGCTCCTCCACAGTCATCTTCTGCCTTATCTCCACTTCACCTCTCGTCAGGAGAATCTTCTTTTTCTTCTTTCTTGTCTCCTACATGGAATTAGACACATAGATAGGAATATATAAACTAAGAAATAACAAAAACAATATTCAACAGACAACGGTCTCAAGCCATTTGAGGTAAACACATCTTCTTTACTATACTACCAACTGATTACAATAAATGAATGAGTTAACACATCCTAAGGAACATTTTAAATGTATAGCACACTACCCGTAACCTTTTTTCATTTTTAATTTTTCAGAAAAAGGACAAAATCAACAAAATCTTTTCCATTTTTGTTTGTAACAATTTCCTCCTGCATCAGCAAAAATTCATGATGCTATTGGCCTAAGTCAGTATTTGAGACGAGATGGCAAAGAAAAGTATATTAAGTATATTTTTCCTTATAAATTTATAACAACTTCTCTACATTCATGAATAAAGAGCTTTATTTTTTTTTTTAATTAAAATGTTCAAACTGAGCTTTTCTGCTTTCCATAGAAAACCAGGGACTACTGGATGTCCTTAATTACCTCCTTTGTGGCTAGATGCCTGCACTGTGATAAGGCAGCACTGATTAATCTGTCTTTTGGCCAGAGCTGTGGATACAGAAGGAGGGACCCCATGGGACGTGCAGACAACTGCACAGGCTTCCATTGTGCTCCACAAACCTTCCTGGAGGACAGGGCACGCAGCTGCTGGCAGGCACCACGGAGCTGCACCAGATTTTCAAACCTCAGCAGCAAACCTCGGTTCATTTTGCCACTGAAAACACAAAGTACACATTGAGATCAGCCTCGAGGCTCAAAGATCCTCTTTCTCAGGATAAAATGGAAAGGAACACAAGGCACAAATGTTATGTTTCCAAACAGGCTTTTTAACACAGAAAAAAAATGAAACTATTTAGGAACTGTTCCAGTTTTTCTATTTCCTTTTGCGCTTCACCTTTCTGCACCACCCCACTGCAGACACACAGATCTACTAAGAGCTTACACATCTGTCATCTTTCTCCACTGATTTTTGATATAAACTACTAATTCCCCCATTTGAGGTTCTTTGACATCTCCTAAAAAACCCCCACGTTTGCACTCCTCATGCTATACTGACAAAATTACCCAAGTGCAACCTATTGCTAAGCCAGCAAAACACACCTGCTAAATGCCCTTTACCTGAGCATTTCAAGACAAAAGCACCGCTGCAAGACCACAGCATGGCAGTGACGCCAGTGCTCTCGTGTGGTCAGAGACCTCCTGTGAGGCTAAGCCCTGGCTCAGCAACTAAGCTTTTGTCAGATCATCCCTCATCTTGTTTTAACCATCTTAACTTTGGTTTGAGTCGTTTTGCCAATCATCCTGTACAACAGTCTCTCCCTGAGCGTCTCCTTTTGCTCAGAGCTGCCGATTCTGCACTGGCACAGGCTGCCCAGAGGAGCCGCGGCTGCCCCACTCCTGGAAGTGTCCAAGGCCAGGTTGGACGGGGCTCCCCGGGATAGTGGAAAGTGTCCCTGCCCATGGCAGGGCGGGGAGCAGGACGGTCTTTAAGGTGCCTTCCAACCCAAACCATTCCATGATTCTGTCCTGCTCAGGGGTGGGCTCTCTGTACCTTCCATGTCCTCTCTCTCACAGATGTCCTTGTGTCACCTTCCCTGCGGCTCCAAAGGCAGGGAATGCTCTGGGTTCTTCTCAGAATGGCTGCGGGCCCTTTAAAACCTCCCCTGCACCCGGATACCTGCAGGAAGTGAGCACATGACAAACGAACCAACCAAACCCGGCTATTTTCGTGGGGTTTTTAATCCTAAAGAGAATCTTAAAGGGGCTGGATCGGTAAAACCGAGGGAGCCGCGGAGCTGCCACAAGACGCTGCACACACACACACAAAGAACACAAGATCAAGGCGACACTGGCCCAGCTCACAGCGGCGACCCCACGCCAGGCTCTGACTGCAGAAAACCCTTCCCGACTCCCGTCCCTGCTGCTCCCCTGCCCACCGTTCTGGCTAATTAATACCTGTCAGCTGCAGCCCGCCCTCCCCGCGGGGGCAGCGTCCTTCTCCGAGCCCCCGGGTCCCGGCCTTGACAGTCCGAGGAATGAAGGAGGGAGTGAGGGAGGAAAAGAGGGAAGGAAGGAAAGGAGGGAAGGGAAAAAAAACCCCGCGTCCCCCCGTGCCTCACGCCGGGCGCGCCGCTCTCTGCGCACGCGCCGCGAGTGGACGCGAGGGCACCGCGCAGGCGCAGCTGCGACCCTCGCGCTGCCCGGGCGGGGGCGGGGCCTCGCCTCAGGGGAGGCGGGAAAACCTCTCAGGGAAGGCGGGACATGGAGCCCCTCAGAGGAGACAGGACATGGAGCCCCTCCGGAGAGGCGGGAAAACCCCTCAGGAGAGACGGGACATGGAGCCCCTCCCGGGAGGCGGGACATGGAGCCCTTCCCGGAAGGCGAGAAACTCCCTCAGGGGAGGGGCGACACAGACCCCGTCGCGGAACAGAGATTTTCTGAGTTTATCCCCATTCTAGGGTTTTGAAACTTATTTTTTAAAATATCTATTTATCTATCTACCCACACACTTAAATTTGTTTTACTCCTGCCCGCCAGGAGAGAGCAGCTTCTTCTTTGCAAAGCCCTCCCGCCCACATCCAATCTAAAGCTTTAACGTGACTGATTTTTAAGTCCTCTCCAATTTAGCGTCTCTAAAACAGCGCCACTTAATGGAGTGGAGAAAACGGAAATCTAAAAGGAAGCTCTATAAATGAAAAATCCTTCGTTTTACCTGGTTAATGGTGGGTGTAAAACGCAGAGATAATCCCAAGGGTCTGCCTGGGACGGTGCTGGTGCTGTGGCGATCTCTGTCCGGACACTGCAAATTGTGTGTGACGAGTAAAGACCATAATTTCCTTTACAGATATTTGAACTGTGTATTTCACACGCTTTGCCCGTAATGTGGGACCTATGGAAGTTCACACACGCGTGGTTTTCCACACGCAAGACCCATTGCTACGTGTTTTGCTGCCTTCAGTATCTTTCCTACAAGTATTTGCTCATTTATGATGCTGAGTGTTGGAAAAAAGAAGTGTTCTGCATTTCAAAGGCTGGGTACCGACACCTTGAAATGCACAGGGCCCGTGAGTGTTTCTCCACGGGTAAAATGGGAAAAATCATCTCACAGTTAAAAAAAAAGCCCTTTAATACCAAAAGTTGTGCAAAGCAATCAGTATTCCTGCACAGGGAGACACATTGGGAAGGAAGGGCTGGCACAGGGACACTGCGAGGGCAACACATCCTGGGACTGCCTGGGATTGACCTGAAAAAACGTTTCATTGGAAAGATAGATTTAGCGTGTGAAACAAGCATCAGAGTTTCCTGCAAATCTGCTTTTTGAGTTGATCTTCCATTGGATGCTGCCTGGAAATCTTCCTGTGTAAGGCTCTGGGAATTAGCGTGGGATCATATTTTATCCACATGTCTCTTAACCAAAGAGTCATGCTGTTTTAATTTAAAGCTTTATTACAGATTGCCGGTTTTTCTGAAGGGCAAACTGAAAACAAATAATTATTGATGTCATAGGTCAGGGCGATGGTTTGTGCTGTAGAAATATTTTCCAACTGTGTGGCCTTTAATGCTTGGCTTTGTCCCTTAGCTGCAATTCCTGATTATTATTTTAAAATAAATACAAATTATGCATTTTTTGGTTTTAGGGTGTATCATGTATTTAGATTTTCTTTTTAGCTTTGAATTTTTCTTAACTTTCTTACCTAGCAGTGTTTTCAGCAAAATTGTACATAAGAAGCAAGCCAGAACCTGAAATTACAGTGAGGACATGTACAAAAGAATTAATAGGTTAAATTGAGACAAAAACCTGTTTGAAACCAACATTTGAACCAAATATAGTTCACACCGAACGAGTGCCGAAGCAATGTGGTAGTGTCACAATTTGAGAAGGAAACTGCTTTACACGTCTTGAACTGCTCGGGAGGGGAGGCTCAGGTGGGATGGAGACGGATTATATCCACGGTCTGAACCGCGGGGGGTTGTTCCTCAGCAAAACTGAGCCCGAATTTAACCAATTTCCCCGTTCCCTGTGGCAGGGTGCCGCCCCTGGGCGGGCCGGGACGCGATGGCGGCGGAGCTGCGGGCGGCGCTGCACCGGCGGCTGCGGGACCTGGGCATCGCCACCGTCACCGCCGAGCACCCCCAGGTACGGCAGCCTCGGCCCGGCCCCCTGAAAAGCCGGGAATAAACCCGTGCCGGCCAGCGGGGCACAGCGGGGTCAGGGCGGGATCAGGCCCTGCGCGCGGGGTTTTAGCAGGAGTATCGATGTGGAAGTTCTCGCAGGGCCTGGCACAAGGTTTGGGGGTATTTTTTGGTCGCTTTCACTCTGTCTCTGCCTCCAAATCCACCCCCTTTCCCCCGGCAGCCTGAGTAGCGTCTCACCCACTTCTTTACCCTGAAGTCGGCGGCATCCAAGATGCTTTCCAAACTTTTACTCGCTCCCAGTTACAAGCCACGTCATTCCCGTGTGAGGAGTCACAAACGGGAGCGCTCCCAGCGCTGCCTTTAAAGCGAGACATTGCTGTACACACGAGACAGAAATGATTCTGAAAGTGTGCCGGAGCAGTTTGTCACGTTTTATTCGTGTTCTGTTAAAATTCCTTCATAAAAGGGTACAGCTTTTAGGCCGAGTAGAACATTCAGTATTTTCTAAGTATTTAACAAAAGATACCTGCCAGTTCACGACTGGGAGTCTAATGGGATATTAGAGTCTGACACCGCACTGGTGCTGTTTTCCAGGTGTTCACTGTTGAAGAAATGATGCCCCACGTCCAACACATGAAAGGAGCTCACAGCAAAAACCTGTTTCTTAAAGACAAAAAGAAGAAAGGGTTCTGGCTGGTGACCGTCCTGCACAACAGGCAGGTCAATTTAAACGAACTTGGTAAAAAACTGGGTGTTGGAAGTGGAAACCTAAGATTTGCTGATGAAAATGCCATGCTGGAAAAGCTCAAAGTGGGCCAGGGCTGTGCCACGCCGCTCGCCCTCTTCTGCGACCAGGGAGACGTGAGGCTGGTGCTGGACGCTGCCTTGCTCGAAGGGGGCCACGAAAAGGTGTATTTTCATCCAATGACAAATTCTGCAACCATGGGCTTAAGCCCCGACGACTTCCTGAAGTTTGTGAGATCAACAGGCCACGATCCCATCATTGTACACTTCGATGAAGACATTAAGTAGAGGAAGTTCACTTTTCTACTACTACGCGTAGGTTTTTTATTGGAGCAAAACTGGTGAAAAATCTCATTACAAATAAAACTTGAAAAAAATGGCTTACTCCTTTTTCATTTGTTTCAGTTATGTCACCTTATATCGTATAATCTGGTAAGAAAAAATACTGCCTTCCAGTTATTAGAAGTTATTTAGCAATGTTCTTAAAAAGACATTTTGCAATCTACCACCAAGTAGCCAGTAAGTAGAAAAGGCATTATTTAAATACTGTTATAGTCTTTATCAATAAATGGATAAAACTGGAATTTCCTGGATGTGGGACTAGCCTTGAAGGTTTAAACTCGACATCACTATGAAAGAACAAATTCCAATTGTAGAACACCTGTCAATACCCCCAGGACAGAGCGACTGTCCCTGCACCCACTTATGCCCTACTACACATTGCTTTCTTTTTGTTCTTTTTACCTAAAAAAAACAACTCGCCTATGCTACAGGAAATGCATTTGATTGTCATTTTTCAACCACAGTGTGCTGAAGACAGAAGCAGCAGAAACTCCATCAAGTCCAGTGAACATCCCATGGCAACGAGCAGCCCCCAAAACCCAGAGCCAGGGGAGCAGGGAGTGAGGGATGGAATCTGAAGGTGATGGGGGTGAAGGCTTTTGGATGCAGCCTAAGGAAAATGTCATGTACAAACAATGCCTCCAGGGCAGGAGCATCAGCACAGGCTGGGATGAACTGAAACTAAAACTACAGGAGCATGAATTAAAAGCACGTAAAAGGATTTGTGATCCTGGGGGAATAAATAATTACTATTAACTGAGTACGAAAAATCATCATTTACAGCAAAGCAAGTTCCTTCACTCACAGCCTTACCATGGACTCCTTCATCTGGAAGGATCTGGCACCTGTTCTCGGAGCTCTTAGTGACAGAACACTTCACCATCCAGCGGTTTAGGTTCTCCACCTCTGACAGACACAAACCAACCCCATCTATCTCAGGAGACGTGTCCAGTGGGAAAGAAGTGACCAAAAAATGCTGAAGCTGTAGGAAGAGTCACTAGAGAAATGTCCAGATACATGTGACTTTACAAACTGAAGGGAACATCTAGTATTTAGGAATACTGGGTTGATGAATGAGCTCCGGATTGACAAATGCACCACTAAATGAGCTCCATATTAAGATACATTAGGATGTGTCTTTAAAAGTAAAATTTATCTTGCTCTCTCTCTGCCATTCACTCTCCCTCCCCCTTAAGGTTTTTTCTTTGTGGTACCCCAAAATCTCTTATCACTTAAAAAAAAAGAGTATTAGATTTGATTTGCCTAGGTTTTTAAATCTGGAATGTTTTAAATGTGACAAATTGTTTGAAGGACGAGCACAATCCTGGAATCTGCACTGCCTGAAGTGTGACTACCTTCATCCTCAGAAGGGATCCTGAGACTCATCTCAGCAAAAATAACTAACAGGCTTCAAATACTACTTTTGGCAAATCTAGAATGATTTCTTTTTGTATTTACTTATGAAATCAGTGTCTTTTTTTTCTTTAATAAAGTATCAAAATACTGTACACTTAAAAGCTACCCAGCTCTACACAAATCACACAGAACAAACTACACATGGTCCAGAAAAATTCTGCTACAGTTTTATCAGTTTCCTTCCAGAAGAAATACTCACTGCACACATCACTACGACACCAATACCCTTCCAGGAACATCAGTTTCCAGAAAAAGTGTGTATAAATATACACACACAAAATAAGAATAAAAATTATTTGGTTTGGCATTTTAATGACATCATTAATAAATGTATACAATGGCAAACATTAAAAAATCAATATGTAAAGGAAATTACAGTTTTAAATAAGAGCTTTTTAAGTTCTGTTTCACACCTAGGTACATTCCTTTAAGGCAGTTTTATTAATATCAAAGCATTATTTACATATACATCATCAGCTACCCCTAGAAGTCACACATGAGCTCCTTTGTTAGGCTGCATCATGTCCTGGACAAAATTTAGAAATAATAATAATAATAACAATAATAATCATATGTGTGGGGAATGTTACTAAATCCTCAGAGACTATCAGAAAAGCAAATAAAACATACACATTGTATGGCATAAGAACCTCCTTTGTAACCTGGAACTGGCAGTGATGGGTTTGGGATTCCTGGGGTACAAAGGGGGTGTGTGTGCTCCTGTGTACGCGGTGCCACGGCCGCCGCGTGCGTCCCTGCGATTGGGAGCAGCAGGAACTGTGAAGCTGCTCCCCAGTTCAATTTGCTTTTTTATTTCACTGTAAGGGCACAGACTGGAAAGAAAGGAAGAAGAAGAGGGGAACCAGCAGAGCACAGAGAGGCACCTGACTGCTCGAGTGCCACGGAACCTCTCTGCAAAGCAAAGCGGACAGCCTGAGAAGAGCTGAGCTGGTCAGTGCCAGGGGAGGGATCCCTGTGCGACAGCCAGGACACATCCAGGCGTGCTGAGGGCAGTCTCAGGTGCCCCGCAGCGCTCCACATGGAGTGTGTGCGCCAGGGGAGGGATCCCTGTGCGACAGCCAGGACACATCCAGGCGTGCTGAGGGCAGTCTCAGGTGCCCCGCAGCGCTCCACATGGAGTGTGTGCGCCAGGGGAGGGATCCCTGTGCGACAGCCAGGACACATCCAGGCGTGCTGAGGGCAGTCTCAGGTGCCCCGCAGCGCTCCACATGGAGTGTGTGCGCCAGGGGAGGGATCCCTGTGCGACAGCCAGGACACATCCAGGCGTGCTGAGGGCAGTCTCAGGTGCCCCGCAGCGCTCCACATGGAGTGTGTGCGCCAGGGGAGGGATCCCTGTGGGACGGCCAGGACACAGCCAGGTGTGCTGAGGGCAGTCTCAGGTGCCCAGCAGCGCGCCACGCGCAGTGGGGGCCGGGGAGGGATCCCTGTGTGACGGCCCGGACACAGCCAGGTGTGCTGAGGGCAGGCGCGGGTGCCGAGCAGCCGTCCGCTCGCAGGGTGTGCCGGGGAGGGATCCCTGTGTGACGGCCCGGACACAGCCAGGTGTGCTGAGGGCAGGCGCGGGTGCCGAGCAGCCGTCCGCTCGCAGGGTGTGCCGGGGAGGGATCCCTGTGTGACGGCCCGGACACAGCCAGGTGTGCTGAGGGCAGGCGCGGGTGCCGAGCAGCCGTCCGCTCGCAGGGTGTGCCGGGGAGGGATCCCTGTGTGACGGCCCGGACACAGCCAGGTGTGCTGAGGGCAGTCGCAGGTGCCCAGCAGTGCTCCACACGCAGTGTGTGCCAGAGTCATGCCAGTGGCAGCGAGTGTCCCCAGCACAGCCGCCCGCTCGGACCCTGGCAGCACAGGCAGCTTTTGGCACTGCGGTTTCCATCTCTGGGTTCAAGCCAGGCATTTTTCTGTACCACTAACGTGACAAATGGTTCTGGCTGGGGGGTTTGAGCTGCATCAGTCCTCTGAACAGAGAGTGAGGAGAACCCAGGCACAGGCCCTGAAACGAGCTTGAACACGCTGTCATTCAGAGTTAAGATTTTCCTAATCTTTATGGCCTTTGAATTGTGTGTCACACCCGCTACGCCCTTAGTATAGATCTTTTAGCCCATTTTATCATAAAAAAATTTTCATAAACTCATCTTAAAGAAAACAAACAAAATTTCCCCTTCTAAAGCTTATTGAGCGTGCCTCTTTTTCCCCCTTTCTGACAAGATTTCAAGCTTTTGAATCTGTTGAACTGCCTTCAGCAGCGGGGTTCACCTTCACTGAGGAAGCTGCAGGTGACATTATGAACCTGCCTGTTGGACACTCGAGGGTGGCACAGGGAACTCAACCCTTTATGTGAGGAATAGGAATGTGCTTACTGGCTTTAATAAAATAGAACAACTCGTTTTGGGTCTCAGTTCCTGTCCACTTCCTCTGAGCTCACTGCAAATCTTTCCTGACATATATATATATGCAACCACCAAATTTACCAATAACGTTTGTTGGCTTTAATATAAATCAATAATGAACAAAATGTATCTAGTAAAAGATAACCCTAAAGGGAACTGATTGTAAAATGCATATGATATTATTTACATTTCTTTTTGCCATCAAGAAACCTCCTAAGCCACAATCAGCTCATGTCAAAAGACAAACAGTAAAAAAAAAAATTAGTCAATACACAAACATTGTAAGACAGTCTTATCCTGGAAATGGCATTTGTGGAAAACAGCCTTATATTAAAATAAAAGTTATAGAAAAACCATATCCGACAATTTCCTGCCAGAAACATCTGAACATACATATGCAGAGTAACTTGGGAATGTGAAAAACACAAAGGACAAACAATGTCTCTGTAATACCATTATCCCATGACTCCCGCTTCTGTTAGTTACCGAGCTTTTCCATGGATGTAAACAAATTTTTCTCTTGCAGTATGCAACAAAAATCAGCATAAACTTTCTTAAGAGCAATTTCATGCAGATTATGCTAACCAAATAAGGCAGTGAAGTGCCAATAGCTGTGAGGTTTTTGTATCTGTATATACAGTCCATTTCAACAAAATTCTACAGCATTTCCTTTAGATTTACAGACGTAAATAGAAACTGCTAGTTATGGGGGTTTTTGGCTAATTATTAGCAGAAGCTTAAGCAAATCAGTGGCTAATTTCAAAAACAGAAGATGAAAGAAGTTTTGTTTTGTTTTGTTTTTTTCCCTGGAGTAATTCTTGAGACCTTAAAATCCTTGGTCCTTAGGGAGATGAGAACTGTCCTTTATTCAGTAGATCTTAACAGTGCAATGTGCAATAATTCCTAAGACCATCTACACATTTTCGGCAGTAGACTCCAGTAGAGCTCCTTGATTCAAGGAAGGAAGGAAGGTAGGTAGGTAGGTTTTTATTTCTTGCCTGCTCTAGTCACGAAGAATGTACAAAATTCCCTTAATTTCTATTAATGATTCCTACAGTCGCTGTCTTGTTACTTCAGATATAAAGGCTTCACACTGAGATACTGAAGGACACTTTTCTCTCTGTGTTCAGTCGAAAGGCAGAAAGAGAAAAGAATGTAAGAAAAAGCTTCAGGTGTAGAGGCACAACACACAGAGTTCAGTCACTAACAGCACTAACAGCATGCACCAAAGGGGCTCAGGGAAGTCGAGAGGAGGACAGAACACCAAAAACAAGCTTTATAAAAAGGCAGGTTCTGTAGGGTAATGAATACTCTGAGCTGTGTTCAACTGTTCTTTCAGATTTTCCTGTCCCTGTCTAAAGACTGACTTCAGTATTATTTCTTAATGGGATTTCTTTGAACTTTCTTCTTCAGGAAATTGGAAAAATAAAAATAAATGTCATTTTTAGAGGCAAAAGGCTAAGTGGGACGAGGTTCCCTGCCTCTGGAAGAAGCTCTGGAGAGCCACCGGCCCCGGCCTAACGAGTGAGCGCGAGAGAAGCCAGGTAAGCAAGCAGTATTTACATCTGGTTAATGCAATGTGCTCTGGGGCTGAGATGGAATGCTGTTAGTTTGCTGTAAATGAAATTCGTCTCATTTACAGGTTGGGTGGGAAACTCACCACTTGGCCCACAGCTCAGGTAGTGGGTAATAGAATTAGGAGCTTTGTTGCTCCCTAGACCTGCTTTTTGAATTTCTGCTTTCTGGGATAGCTTCCACATCTGCAGAGAAAAGCATTTCAGGTTATTCATTGTGTTTATCAGGACATGAAAAAACCCCTCATGCATTAAAACACATTCTAGTCATTAGGAGAGCAAAAGGATATATAAACACTTTCTGGTTGTTTTTAAGAGGAAAGGACAGAGGAGAGGGACAGAAGAAACTCACTGCAAGTGCCTGCTCAGCTACGCTCACTGACATTCGTCTCAGCATTTCGAACAGCCAGGTGTTATTCCTAAAGCCACAGTCAGATATGTGTCACCTTTAGCTAAAGCAACCCTACATTTCTGCATGTATGGAAAGAAAAAGTAATAACGAGGTGCAATCACAGCTGACTGACCCTAGCAGAGAACTTCCTTCATTGTATTTTGACCTGCTACACACTGACAGAAACGTTCGCATTCAGTTCCACAAACCACAAAATTGTCTTTGCATGCAACAGCCTGAACATGCAAAATGCAGCATCTGAATTCACCAGTCACTGACAGCAAAGCATCGAGCAAACCCTGAGCCAGGCAAACCTCCACTGTGAGCAAACGGCTGAGCCTGAGCAACAGAACCTTCCTGGGCAGCAGCCACGTATTTAGTGTTTATCAGTACCATGCAAAGTCCTAACTCAGCGCTGTCCAAGGCAGCAGGGACCAAGGAGTGAGCAAGGGCTCCGTGTGTTTCACATGGCTGAGGAGCAGCAGGGATTGGGAATGAAAAGAGTTCCATGGAACCTTCCACTATTTGAATATACATAGACATCCACAAACTTCTTGCTAAAGACCAAAAAGTGGAGAAAAAAAATGATCCTTCTGTCCATGACAACATTTTCCTTCTTTTATATGTAACAAGCAAATGTTGATAAGTCATTATTCAGAGCCATTAAACACTCTCTTGTAGAACACTTCTGGTGCTGCCAAACTCAGCGGAGCAAAACAAGTTATTCTCCTCAGAACTGAAATGCAATTCCTTGCAAATTTATAAACCAGTGCTGAGTGGCTCGAGCTGGACAAGGTCAGTCTCCAGCTGCAGCAGACTGGAGACTCTAGTGCTCCAGGACACTCATGCTTGGCTATTCCAAAGCCCTTGGGGTTTAAGAGGGAAGCTGGGGATAATACTGGAAGCTTTTGTAGGTGTGACTGTCTAAGGACCTAAGCAAGTCGAGGAGGTAACAGCGCACCCGAGAGCTGCTCCGACTTCTGCAACCAGAATCAATCTAAAGCAGCTACGCACCTCGTTCTGACCGGTGTCTGTCTCTGCAGGGAACAGGTCACAAAAGCCAGACCCTGGCAGCACAGGATGAGTTTGTGTTAAGTGCTCTCAGAGCCAGAACTGTGATTCCTTAAATAACTTGCGAAACGCCTTGTGCATACATTGATTGGGATACCGGCGCTCCTCACCTCCAACCTAATCCCAACCCATCTGCAGACAAACTGGAGGGAAGTCAAATGGCATGACCCAAGACCAGGACACTGGTCTCGCTCTATGAGAGTAAATGTGTGTGAAATTAAGATGATATATATCAGCTTTCTCATTCTTTTGCTCCAGAGGGAACACAGCCATAACTGACCGCTCGCTGTGCCCAGCACTGGGAGGAGTGAGAGATCTGTCAGCCCAACGGCAGCGAGTGGTGCAGGGCTGGGGAAGGACTGTGTCACATCCTGAAACAGTCATTCTACTCCCCACAGACATTCAATATCCTCCCCTCGTTCCTGAAATGCAGGGCTTCCTATCCCATATAAAACAGAGCCCTTCCAGACTCCCACATAGGATATCTGCTGCTCTTCCTCGGGGAACTATGCAGTCACTGCCCCTCCCTAATTAAGCACTAAGGAATTAAAAGTTCAGCCCACACAGTGGTTCCGTGACTGCCACAAAACTGCTGGCAGAATGAATTCAATTGTAAAAATCAGAATGTGACATCTGTTGTTTTCAAGATATATTTTCAATTTTAAGTATTTTCCCTCTAGCTATACTGTCATTCAAATTTTTTATAACGTATTTACCTCCCACAACTGGCATAACCAAAGTCCTTTCGCAAAGAAGCGCTGATGTCTAAAGCCTTGTGTAATTGTAGCTTAAATCTGATACAATTTTAAACTCTGTTTAAATTTACCTTGCACAGTTGCAGAAACAGTGGCACATTAAGTAATCACTTTTCAACATTTCTCTTTAGCAGCTCATCTGGAATTTAACTAGTTATTTGCTGAAGTATTGGTATCCTCCCATAACCTTGCAAGCAACTTTGTTATTTTTTCTTTTATTTAATTGTGTTAATTCAACTTTTTTTTCTGTTACTTTGTTACACCATTTGTTTTCTATTATATCAGTGTTACTGCCATTGAGAAGAAAAACTGAATTTCCACCATACTCAAGACAGGTTTTTATTCCTATACACCACAAGGAGCCCGTTCTTTGGCCCCTGATAAAACCAAACACTTCACCACAGTTGTACCCACGACACGGAAAGACAAAGCAGACCAAAGGGAAAAGGTGGAAAAGGTCATTTTTTCATGACAAGTGCTGTATATCATGTGACTATTTATCACCTCTTTGTAAGAATTATAATTCTGTTTAGGATTATGAATGGTGTGTGTGTTTATTACTCAGTATGGAGACAGTAATTAATATTTACTGTGCAAACGAGAGGCACTGAATTATGGGCACTTGTTCCTTGTGCATTTATGCCACGACACGGCATAAATGAAAAGGGTAAGAAGACACTGAGATCTCTCCAAATACTTCTTTCCATTAGTACCTCATTTCTGAAAGAAGAGGACAAGAAAGGTTTTTTTCCCTCCAAGCAGATGATCAATGTGTTACTGATAGCCCTGAGAGCTCGAGCACCACTGCCAGTGCTGTCCTTGTCCCAGGAATGCTGTTCCCTGCGCCGTCCCGGGCATGCGCTTGGTTTAACATGCAGCAGTAACCAACAGGAAAACACCAACATATTTGCAATGCGTGACAAATAAAAATATAGCTTGTATTATAAAGGCATGCAAAATATACACAGTGCAATTAATGTTTCATGCAGACTTTGGTGGGGTTACAATTCCACATTCAAACATGCCACAGTCCACAGCCGCCGTCCGCAGGGAACAACCACCCCGTGGATCAACCTGGAATGATTCCTTCATTGGAGGGAGGTTTTCTCTGTCATCCAGAGGACACGGAGAACACCTCTATGGCACGTTAGGCTCATACAGATTTAGTAACACGACCTGCTTTCATACACAGCCATACTCATACCACAGGGTTTGGTTATCTTCCGAGACCAGCAGCGGGGACTGAGCCTCACCAGCGCCGGGGCCGGAGGCAGGGACGGGGTCCCTGGTCAGAGCTGCCCGCGGGTCACCCTGAGCCTTCTGAGCAGCACAAGGCTGTTCCTGGCTCCTCGGCACTGACCTAAACGCCGACACGTTTGCCTGATCAGCTGCTTTGGAGGTGGATCTCGGGGGCAATCCACTTATATTGCTGACTAACTCGGTGTTGAGGGATAAAAACGGCTGGGGCGCAGTGAAGGACCCTGCGCTGCCATTCCCAGATCCGCTGGCTTTATCCCAGAACACGCTCGCGCTCGGCAAAGTCCTCTCGCGACAACCTGGCCTTTCCATCCTGGAAGGCTTGGGAAGCTCAGAGTTACCTCCTAAATTACGTGGTGTGAGCGAGGGAGCTGCCTCGCCCTGCGGGCCACGCTCCCCCCTGCCAGGCACACAGTGAACACAAGGAGAGGACACCCGGAGTGCCGAGTACTCACTGGAGCTGGGCGGAGCACTCCTGTCAGCCGGGGCCGGGGCTGCATCCACGGACACGGGCGGCCTACTGTCCTTAGACAAAAAATCATGGATGCTTGTCCTTCGGGTGGTTCCTTCTGCCGTGGAAATCACGCTGCTGGCACGAGGTAAGGTGGCGTAGGGGTTGCAGTCCCTGGATTGTCGCTGGGTCACAGTTGCCTGGATCTTTTCTTTCACGGACCTGGCCTTCCCCTGGGCGCCGGGGGGGAATTTGATCGGAGAGCTACTGAAGTAGAGATCTTCAGTCTTCCGCAGGCTGGGCCTTACCAGCTGTTCTGGTTTAAGGGATCGTCCATCTGAGAAATCAACTGTGTTTCTGACGCTCAGGGATCGCACGATCCCACAGCCAGCTGCCGGCTGCTTTCGGAGTTTCTCCCTCCCTGCCAGCTCCGCAGACTCAGACAAGCTTCTCATCACTTCATCTAAAAGGTTCTCTTCACTTGCAGATTTCATCTGTAAAAACAGAAAACATAAGTTTATAAATTGCAATTTTCACCTTTTCTTAAGCAATTTTTGTGGACATAAATGAAGAACAATTCTACAAAGATTGTCGCTGTTGAGCCGCTGTTGAGAAATGAAGACTTACTCTTCGCATAGCATAGGAAAAAAGGGGTGTCTTTATTATTTGTTTCCAGCTTATATAGATTCTTGAAAGGTCACCCAGATTGGCCAGTTCAAAACCTCCCCCTAGGCCTAATTGGCCAGGCCTGAACTGTCCAAACCCAAGGAACTATTTAATAACATCCAAACTTTATCTTTGTTTATAGAACACCAAAGGAAGAGAAGGAAAATTCTCACGGGAAAGGTCTGTGCCAGCCACACAAAGATTTGTTTTTTTTTTCAATTTCTCAGCTCTAAAAGCAATATTAAACATTTATGATACAGACATACTTTGCAGTTTTCTGTACAGTTTACAAAAAGGAGTTTAGGTGAATAATATTCAGACTCAGTGAAGCAGTTGTTTTCAAAATGGTACCAGAGACAACTGGGGAAGAATTAAGCTAAAGGCGTTAAGAAAATGCTCTGGCAGAAGACTGGAAAGAAACCCCTTGAATATCCTTCCACCCGGAATGGTTCTGTGAGGCTGTGAAAGGCATTCTGGGATTTGTGAACAGCAGTGGACCTGGCTTGATGGCTTAGGTGGGGTTTTTTTATTTTGTACTGCCAGAAGAGTATTGTCTAGTGCTTAAATCCCAAAAATCCTTCTCAGGGAGACCATGGATGAGAGTAATTTGAAGTATCTAACAAAAAAATGCAGAATCTCCTCCAGACCCAAGTCATTGCCCCAGACAACCCTGTATCCTCCCTCCTGAGAGGCCCCAGCCACAGAGACTGGCTGGCTTTATCCTACAGCAGGATATTCTGCAGGAGTTTGGGCGGATCTACTCAAGAATTAGGGATGCAGAACCTGAAATACCAGCAGAGATGAGGTGATTTGGGACTTCTAAGAAACTGTCACTGATTTACAGAAACATTCCCTTCATCTTACTCCTCTCAGATTTCAATAAGCTCCAAGGTCACTTTTAATTTCCCAGTACTGTTAAGAAGACGAAACTGAAGCAGACAAGAGTCTCCTCAGGGAATGAAGTCAAACATCTTCCTTGCTGTTGATGAAGGACAGATGTGACAACAGCTGCTGCTGGACTGGAAGAAGAAGAGTGAACCCCCTCTGAGCCCTGGTGTCCCATGCACCGGACCCTGGACAGCTTTGTCAGTACAGGTCAACTTTCCTACCCAACCCAGGGGCCACAGAGGGTCAAGCTGCAAAATTCCACAATTTCCTGCTGGTCAAGCTGGACAGTGCATCAGGAGACAGTGCCTGTGACCTCTCAATGCAGGTGTGACCAACGGCTCCAACAAATCTTTAAGGAATTCTACTCACTGTGCCTTGCATTAATTCTGAGCCCACCGATGGCACACTACCTAGTTAAATACTCTTAAACTGACCTCGCTGGAGTTACTCTTGTTGCTTTCTTCCAGGAACTGCTGCAGGGTGACAACTTCACTGCCAGGGGAGCCCGTTTTGGTCTGTTTGCCACGACTCTCCGGCGTCTCGGGCGTCCTGTGCTGGAGCACAGGGCTAGACCTGGTGTGCCCCTTCAGGTACTGGATGGGGCTGCTGCTGCTGCTGGACCAGGCCTCGTGCTCGTGGAGCAGGCTGAACTCCCCACTGCTGTGGCTCTGGGGCCTGCTCTGGCTGTTCACTGCACCTGCTTTGGGGGGAAGGCATTCAGTATTTCCAGTAGAAACCCACCAAAAAGCTGCAAACCTGTATAACCCCACTCACATCTGGAACGTTAGCAGATTCAGTTACATTCATTCTATTTAAAAGACTAAAAAAAGTCCAGTTGTCATTTTTTACTCCATAAAAATTGCACTCCCCTGACTTACCTTGTGCAGCTCTTCAAACATGGCATGATTTTTTTTTTTAATAAAAACTACCTTCGTTTATAATCTGGGCCTACAGATTACCTACATTACCTACATAATATTATATTCCAAGAGGCTAAAGAAACATCTCCACTCTTGTTCAGCATCACTGAGAGGCACAGGGTAATTAAATGTTAAAGGAAATACCAAGGACTGAGTGGAAAGAAAATATTGTTGCTTCTCCAACAATTCCTGCTGTTACTCCTAGTTCATTACAATTGGCACCTGAAGGAAGCACATGGTGTTAGATGCAAAATAAATTCCACAACACCAGTTCATTTTACTTGTCAGTAACTATGAATTGCTTAAAAAATACTGATGGATAATCAAGTATTTCCAACTTCATGTCACTCCTAAGAAACAAAACTAAGTTTGAACAAAGATAAATTGTTGACAGTGGAAATGCATAATCCTGTACAGACACTGGGGCGAGGAGGACCTCAAGGGATCTTTTACAGAAGGGAGCAATCTAAGAGATATAAAATCAGCTATTAGAAATATTCAGCTAGCATTCATTCCTAAATTTCCAAACAAACAGACACCATTTAAGAGATGCAAGCCATGAATATTAAATGAAGTCTTGAGCTGGCAGTGCTCTAGTCTAGGCTGTACAACAGTCTCCAGCTAAAAAAGTCACGAGACACAAAAATGTATCAGGGTTCTCAATACATAAAATTTTCAGAATACTGATAAACCCAGGGATGTTATTATTTTATTATAACCAAAATATAAAGGCTTCTAGCATGAATCACACGTGCCACTTTGTGCAGTTGTACAGCACACAGCTCACAGCAGCAGTGCAGTGCAGGAGGATGCTTGGAAAAAAAAAAAAGAGGAGCAACTTCTCAGCTTAAAAAGCTTTTAAAGTAATTTGGGGGGGAATTCTTATTTTGTAACAACGTTATCCAGGTTAGGTTTAGTTTAAAATAGTTGGTAACATAAAAACTACCACCACACTTTTAATATTTATTCAAACCATAAAATACCTGTGCTTCTAATCTGGGGAATGAAGGCTGTGAAACGCTCGAGGAAGCACATGCTGTGGTGTGCAGTGGGAGTTTTTTGGTTGTGGGGCTTTTTGAACCTCTACAGGTGATCTTACAGAGAAAAGAGTGGGAATGAAGCATGGATGTGAATTCACCCCCAGCATACCTTTGACTTCATGGAGTGAAGCATTGTTATTGCTATTGCTAGTGGATGTCCTGCCACTATCGAGGCTGGCTGGTCTGGAAGCTGAATGGAAAATTAGGAGACACCGTGATGAACAACATTTTAGCAGAGGACACGGCACCTTCACATTCTGCTCACAGAATGCTCAGAGGATCATGCACGACCTCCCAGGCTGAACATGCCCATGGGAACAAAGTGGTTTCTTACAGATCAGAAAGCGAAGGAATTTCCAGGCGGTCCAAGAGGACACTTTGGAAAAGGGCACTACAGGAATAGCGAGGTACAGAGGAGAGGAAAAGAGAAAGAGTGTAATTCAGAATTGAAACAGAGTGGTCAGTGGGGAAGCAGGGCTCAGACAGGGGCATGCAGGGGCTGCTGTGGTCAGGTCACTTACAACAGATCTGACAGGGAACCCTGCACAGGGCTGGAATGCCACGGACAGGAGGAGCAAGAGCATCTGCACAGATAAAGTCCTGTACTCCTAAGCCAATACAAGGGAAATGCACTGTTAGTAGCCTCAAAAATGCTTGCTGCTTGTACTCATTGTAAATGTTTATAGTACAGTTAAAACTCCGCTTCTATTAATAGCCTATTTTTCACTTCAAAGCTTTGCTTGAAGGAACACGGAATGATTTTATAAACTACAGCACGTGGCAAATTTGGGGTTCACTGAACAACAAACACTGAAAACTCAGGCCGGATTGGGACTTGATTTTTTAAGGTTGAAACGCTAACTTCCTTTATTTACTATCAACTCCAAATGGAAGTTAAAACATTTTCCCACTAAAGGGAAAATGTTTTCATCATGTTCAGATGCACTTCACAAATACTTTCTACCAGAGGTACAGAACATCTGTCTGATGTAGTAGTTAAGAGAGAAAGGAGAATCAGAAGAAATGATATAATACATTCAAGAGATATGAAAATCAGAGAGAGCATGCTCATTGCAATGATGCCATTCACTGTATTTTCACAAATTCATTAACATTCACATCATATATCCTTAATTCATTTAATTAAAGCTCACATCTTACCATGAACTCTTGATCCTGTACTAGAATCATCACTAATACCTTGTGGACTTACATCTTCAAAGGATGTAGTATCTACACACAGAGACATAAAGGAAGATGTAAAATAAAATAAAGCGGAAGGATTATTAAAATACTTATCATTGGTAAAATGGTAAAAATTAAAATATTTTTCAAAGCAATCCATTTTTACTTAGGAAACATTCTGTAGGAAAAACCTTGAAACATTTTATAACTGCAGTTATTAAACCAGTTCATTATCTTAGCACTGCAACTCAATTATTAAGATTGAAAAACTTAAAACATAAGTAAAACCAATATTTACATAGTCACATCACGGTGCAAAAAGCTTCTACCTATACCTTTATTATTTAGCAACTGCTTGGATCTGAAGCCTGTGGAGGAGTTGACAGTGGCAAAGTTGATAGCTGTAGTAGAGAAGGCCATAGCTCCCAATTCCTTCCTCCTTTTACCCGTGGATATATCATCAGGACCCTCCAGATGCTCAGAACTACCTGTCCATTGTCCTCCTGCCAGGACCATGGACTGCACCAGGTCATTCATGGCTGGGATGCAAATGAAAGCAAATGATCAGCGTGGGCAATGTACCTGCTCCGGTTGTTAATTTGCATTGCAAAGGTCGGACAGTTCTCTAAGCATTAAAGCGCCGCAGCCGGCAGGAGCAAACCGCACCCCGGGTACCGCATGCAATCGGCTCGGCAGGAGGGAGGGGGCTCCTGCAGCCCGGGGAGGTGCTCAAAACAGGTTTGTCAGGGGATCGCCATGCGCCAGGTGCTGTTAGAGGCTCTGACAGCTGCTTGCCGTGAGAAAATGGGATGAGCGGGGACAAAACGGGCACAGGTGCTCATACAACGGAGTGCCAGCGCTGACACGGGATCCTTGTACAGTGCAGGTTACTGCAGGCACACTGGGGTTTACAGAGCAACAGAGAGAGGATCTGAAAAATACCACATCTGATGATATTCACCTTTGCTTCCCCACACTCGAGAAAATTGTCCACCCCTCATTAGAAAATAAAACGAAACAAAAGAAATCAATGCAACGTTTTGGCAACGAGAACTGATGAACACTCGCAGAGTGACAGACCACCAGAGAGCCTTGCACAATCTCCTACACTTGCTTTAAACAAAAAAAAAAAAAAATTACAGTGACTTCTTAACAAAAGGCTTACGAAACGTGTCATTTAAAACTATTTCCGTTAACACAGTGCACTGTAAATTCATATACACATGGGGCCATGTGTATATAGACATCTATGTATACAAATATATGCAGTCACAAGGCACTGAATAGATTATATGCATGTGCATGGGAACGTGTGGCTCCGTGTGCGTGCACAGCTGCACAGATATAAAGTATTCAGTGCTGAAGTTTAAAAAGAAAAAAAAAAAAAGGGGGGGAGAGGGGGAAAAAGTAAAAAGAAAAAGCTCCAGCTCCTTGTACTGTAGCAGGACTTGCACATTGCAAAAGAGGAGGAAAAATAGAGCGCAGTCCAGGGAGAGGTTAGTGAAAAATTAGTAACGGAAGCCAGTGTAGCCATTGAGAAGAAGCTGAACTGTCATAAAGTCTTACACATGGAGCGACGGTAGAAGGCCTTCATTTTGTCTTTTTCCTTCGGTCTGTTCCTCAAAAAGGGCAGTCTTTTCAGTGCACCCACTTTTATGTCATAGCATGAGGAAAAACGGAAACAGGGAAATGAAAGAAAAAAAGGGAGAAGAACAGATGGAAGTTAAATGTTGAAACTAAGGACAGAAATGAATGTCTGAGTTTAAGCTAGGTAAGCTATGCTAAAAGCTATCACTCTCCTGCTTCTGGGTGATAATGAAATAGGAAAGCTACACTGAAACAGGACAACTGCACTAGGAAAACTTCCACAGATAACTCAGAAATGCACTGAAAATTACAGTGCAGAGGGTAATACAGTTTGAAGCTCTTGAAAAAATAAATGTAACTTCTTTGCAGGTGATTACAGGAATTGACCACTATGTAATTTTTGCTGTGAAAAATAACATTTTTTTGAACATAATGAAAAATGTGAAGTAAAAAAATCTGAAAATGAAAGCAACTCTAAGTACAATTTCTATGCTAAAATGTGTTTTCACATCATTACTTTGGGAGGGGTTAATAACTTCTGTAATGCTCTGCCTGCACATCTAAGAGGACGCAGTCTATTGTCAATCTTCAGTTCTTCCATTTTGTGCTCAGTAATAACTTTGGTCATCTACTGTCTCATAGAAAACCTGTGAGGGCCTTCTGATCAATGTCATTTCTGGGCAGTATTTAGGTAAAATACTAAAATCAATCTGCTTCAAATGTGCAATTATTTTAGCTGAAAAAACACCAAAGGGGGGGGGAAAAAAAAAAAACCAGCAGAAGAAAATCCAAATGTGAGTGTTGCTGTAATGTTTTGGGAGGGCCCAAAGAAAACTGAGTTAAATTCTACCAGGAGAATTACAGAGTTAAAATTACAAATAGTATTAAAAGAGGGAGGAGGGGGAAGTCACGAGTTAATCTTGTCCTTGGAGTCAGGAACTCTGCATTAGGAACTGCTGACCTGCCTCGGGTAAGTCTGGGGGGTGATGCCAGGCACAGGAGCCACCACGAAAAGATCCAGAAGGGGACACAGGATGGAATTCCCCGGAGTGGTGACTCTGCAGAGACGGCAGCAGCTCTGGTTGACGCAGAGGTCTGGCAGAGCATGCTCTGCCTGGTTTGTCTCTGCAGCCCCTTTTGGGGGGTGTGCCCTGCTCCCCCAGCCTGGCACACAGCAGTTCTGGCTACAGAGCAGTGCATATATATCATATATACCATTTACAAGTGCACATGAGCTACCCTGGCAGTGAAATATTCCCTATTCCTCCCTCTCCATCGGCTCTTCCCGTGTCTGCACCTACAGAACGGGTTCACAAACCAATCTAACCACAGAGGTCAATCCATTCTATTTCTACTTTCTGTCATCGAGATGATACAGAAAAAAACATTCTTCTGTAACTTCTATAATCCTTTACAGACAAAATAACTCATCCCTCTGTAATCCTTTATGGAAGATAAGTGACTCCTCTTCACTAAAAACTCCTTAATCTTACGAAAAAGTAACCAGAGGATGCTCAAGAAGCATTTGAGTCATCTGTCCTTCCTGTCCATTAACACAGATCACCTCTGAAAGGGCTGATTTATGGCTCTCAGCAACTGTGCCCACCAGGAAACTCCTCTGCAACCACTGGTGTCCTGGAAATCCTGCATCAAAAGGCAAAATGCTTGGAGGGGAAACTGTGTCGGTAATGTCTGCACAGAATTCACCTCAAGAAATGTCCTGGAATAGTAACAACAATAATAATCAATACTGGGATGGCAGAGCTACAGCAGCAACTAACTGTTCTCTTCTCAGTATTCCATTAACACCTTTTTGCTTTCTGAGCTGAGAACAAATGATGAGTATTGCAGAATTCCTCCCCCGATCAGGAAACCTCTTGTTTTGTAACTCTCCCGCTTGCCTGAAATCCTCTGGGGGATTCTGTATTAAAATCCTGACATTGTTTTGTTCATGCACAGAAGAAAATATGAGGCAGAAACCTTTAAAATGCCTCAGTATTGGAAAATGGAACCCAGAACACCTCTTTTATTCCCTCTGTGACACAGCATGCCTGCTACTAGTGTTCCTAGTAGAGATGACAGTTTACTAACAGCCCTAATTCCTTGGGAAGTTGTTTATCTCCTGAAATGCCTACAGTGGAAGTCAGCAAAGGATATCTGTATTTTTCCACAGAAAACAAGAATCCCCTCTGCCTGCCTTGGGTTTTCTCTGGAAAAGCTCAGGATGGTCCCATCCAGAGGAAAAGCTCTGCACAGAGCAGGTGTCAGATCCATGGCGCTCACCTGATCATTAGGGGTGATCAATAAAAGTTTGTGGGCAGTACCTGGGAAGAAGGAGGCTGCATTTGCAGCAGGTATGAAAACCCTGCAGTCAGGAGCACACACTTCGTGCAGGATTAACCTGTGCTGGGACAGCAACAGCCCCCCAGGCACCCCCTCCTTCCCAGAGGGATCAGACACAGGCTCTGGCCACGCTGTGAGACCTCAGCTGGTGTCCTCTGACAACAGGGTAACTTGTTTTTGTGCCAAGATCACCTTTCCCAGGGAGATAACAGCTCTCTTGGAAACATTTGCATGAGAAAGTGGCCTGTGCTGGGAAAACACAATATCACCACCCTCAGAAGAGGAGAAACTACAGATGTCACACAGTGAATACTTCTGCAATCAGTATCTGTGTATCTTGGAGATTTCCATGTCAGATACTCAGTCCTCCAGCCGAGAACATCGCTGGTTTGTGCCAGGGAAGGTGAGCTGCCTTCTCCTGGCTCCTCAAGGACACTCAGGACGTTTCACCTCGGCAGTTCCCGCTGGAACCAGCTCTTTCCCAGATGCTGGAGATCAGGGTGGCACGGAGCTCTCCCAGAGCCAGAGCTGCCTTCAGCCAGCACGGAGAGCTCCAGCACCTGAGCGCTGGCACGGACACGCGGCACTCACACGTTTGCTACCTCCTGTAGCTCCTTCAGCGGAAGCTGCTACTGCCAGGCTGCTTCCCACGGAAAAGAAACGACCCCAAACCCTGGGATTTAGGACTTACGGTCGTTCGAGAAGCAGAAGAAACAGCCTGCAAAACGTGCGCCGTCACCAGCACTCATCACACTGAGATATTCTCTCTGCTTTGTGAGGCACAAACTGTGTCAGATCTCTGTCTCAGAGACTGTCAAAGCTGAGTTGGCACAAAATGCATCCGAATTCTCTCCAAAACTGTGGTTTCCATGGCGACATGTGTAATGGAGGAAGGTTAGGATCCGGAATTAGATCAGCCCTTCCAGTTTGTGGATAAATACATTGGGATTAAGGGGAACGTGAACAAGGTCCATGGAGTAGAAAATTAATGAGGTCTGAACAGCTTCAAACCTCTTTTGAGGCTCAGCCACCGTAACTGCAGCCGTGGCTCCCCAGGAGGGTAACTGCACACTACAAGGTCCCAAGGATCATGCAAAGAAAACTGTCACAGAAAAGCCCTTCCAGAACATGACATTGCTGACACAGATGCAGATGGGCTGAACCACAGCGTGCACACTCTCAGCTCCCACTGACAAACATCCAGGACAGCTCCAGTCACTCCCCAGTTCCACACCACTCACGGTTTGGATGTAAAAGCAACAGTTGCTTTTTAAAAAAAGTTTAAAAGTACCTGTTTTGAAGCTTAGGCTGAAAAAGGCTGAGCTCCCCAAAGGGATACGTTAGTAACAAAAGTGCTAAAATGTACCCTTGAACTATTTTCTTCAGTTATTAAAACAATACAGATCCGATTTTAACTTTCCCTGAAATAGCGGTTTTTGGATGTTTTTAACTTCGACTAAGCTTCTGCAAGAAGCACAGAAGAAAAAAAAACATCATAATGGCTGTAATAATTCACAGCTGGCACAAACCCCAGACCTGCCGTCTTTTGAAACCCAATATATTAAATTTAAAAGTAGTAGTGCAAAGATTGGAAGTGACTGTTAATGCACATGGATTCTGATGCTTTTACATGCACAGCCAAAATGCTTTTGGTGCATAGTTATTAAATAGAACCATTACAGCCTGATAACTTGGCTGCAATTATCCCTCAAGTTGTGAGAAACTGGGCAGTTTATGATTCATGCCAAGAGTGGAGAACAAAAAACATAGATAATACATAATAATAAACAGAATCTGGCCTTATATATCATGGGCACCCTAATGGGATGGCTGTCAAATCTTTCAAGGTCAGCAAATTGTGCCTGGAATATTCCATCTAATCACACTTGTGTAAATCCTCATTCTCCCTCTCAGCCACATCACTCCAATTTCAGGACCAGTAACAATTCCCACATTTTTAAAAGGTTGTGTCTCTACATTAACACTTCTTGTTGCATATCCAAATTTCATCGTTGGTTTTGTGAGATGCTGAGGGAACACCTTCAGACAGAAGGTGTTTTTAGCAACCCAAGGATGTTAGCACAGCCACAGCTTGGAAAACACTTCCAAGACAAGGGGAAAGAGTCATGCTGGGACAAGAGGGAGAAACAAAAAAAGGTCCTAGCGGTGACACCTGACGTTCTATCCCAAACCCTGCTCACCTGACCCAGTACCAGCGCCTGCTTCATCTTACCTAGGCACTGTGAGTGTATTTTAACACTTGCATTTTGAGATACAGAAATGCTCAAAACTAGTTCTGCCCAAACACTTCAGGGAGTTTGCAATAATGTCCTTAATAAATTAATTCAGGCTTCACTCCTACAGACTTCAAAATGACCTTTACAAATCCTCCAGAACACGCAGTCCTTCCCAACATTTAGCCACGGTTTATTCTCGGAATGAAGTGGTTCGCAGTACTCACTACTACTCTTTTTGGTGCCCAGGGTCTGCCCGTCCTCCAGGGAGTTGGAGCCCACGGAGGAGCTGTCCTGGCTGTCCTGGTGGGGCAGCTGCAGGAATCCCTCGCTGGACTCGGAGCGCGTGGGCGTCAGCGTCACCGACTTGAGGCGCTCGCGGTTCCCGTCCTTCTTGGACTTGATCAGCTTCCTCATCTTCAGGGTGATCCAGTTGCCCCTTCTGTCACCAATAACACAGCACATTCACTGCATTTGTAACACATTGCTTAGGCCTGCAGAGTCTCCTAATTTCTGTGCAAGGCACAGACTGATTCTGCTCCCCTGAACGTAATGGAATCTCGATTTTCAGCGGGAACAGAACAGATCTGTCGTGCTTTAGAGCTGTGTTCTACTTTCACATCATGTTCATCAGTACCTTCTTGGTGGAGATGGCTCATAAAACTTATACTGATCCATTATCTTCTCCTCCAGTTTCTCCTTCTGCCGCCTCAATTCATTTAGTTTGTCACTGCAAACAGAAATTAATGATAATTTATGCTTCAAAAACGTACACAGGATGCGTGGGCAGCACGTTCCTCAGGGAATCTGTTATCTGAAAATTGTCACCTTTTGTGAGGAATTCTTATATAACACTTGTTTCTTATTGAAAAAGCAAGAGATACAGCAAACAATCGGCCTTAGGCTTAACTTCATGATATAAAATGGAATAAAATGCCACTGCCTTTATTGCACATTCCTCCTTTTTAAATAAAGTGCTCTTTCATTTAGACAAGCACATTTTCTCTTCTCTCAAGTCCACTGAAGAAATTTAGATTACAAATCTACAAAAGAATCTACAATGTATGTAGATTTACGTATGAATGTATCAATCTACAAATACAGTGACTATGAATCTAAACTTTACCAGAAGTAGGATGAGGAATAAATATTGGTTTTGTTTCTTATTTGCATCATCAGTAATGAACACAGTTGTACTGATCCTTTAGAACTACAAACACAATGTTCATATTTTGAGTTATCTGCTTCACATTTATCATTGAAATTCTTATTTTAAAGAGAAACATTTCAGAAGCAGCACGTGTTAAATTACAGATACAACAGAAGCGTTTTTTAAAAAACACAGGTATTGGTGTCATTGCCCTAATCACAGCGATTTCCTTGTTTTCACAACTCACATGTACTGCCTTTGCTCCACATGAAAGAGATCCTTGCTTTCCATATTCTGCTCCAGTAACGTTCTATTCTGCAGCATTAAGGTTTGGATTTGATCCAGCAGGTGTCTGTTTTCCTCCTCCAGGTTTCCTTTAAGTTGGCTGAGCAGCTGTTAAAACAGATGAAATTGCCCATGCATTTACATCTGAGTGTATTTTACACAAAGATAATGAGATTATCAAGAAAATTTAGATCTACAGAGGGATTCTGAGAGTCAAATCAAACTCAAAATGAAATCACGAATCAATTGATAAAAGCCTCTCTGATGCTTTAAATAATTTAAACCAGTTTCCCTAATATGGGCCTGCAACTGTGTACTGCCTGTACAGTAGGCACATTAATTAGTCTTTGGATCCACTTCACTATCTATAAATGACTGATACTCCAGCACTTCATATGATTTTATGAACCTATAAATAAAGTTATAAAAATATTCCAATGATTCCAGCCATGACAAGCAGCAGAATTCTCACATACCTCACACTGATTATTTAGCTTTGTTGATGTAATATCCAGTTGCTGGTACTGTTCTTTGAGTTTGGAAAACTCAGCTTCCAACCGTGTTTGTTCCAGTTTAGAATTGTTCAATAATGTTTTCAGATTCTTGTGGTCAGTTTGGAGCACTTCATTCTCCCTCAGGAGCTGACTGTACGTGTGAGCGAGCCTGGGATGCAAAGATACCATCAAAGAGTGCTGCAAATGAAGTTGTCACTCACATTCCCTCTGAAACACAACATTTCCAACTTCTCCATAAAATACCTACAGAAATTCCGTACTATCACATACTGTAATTTATCCCAGCCTAATTTTCCTAGGAATGTGTTCTGCCTTTGAGCCAAACACTGCTCTCTGTGTATTTAAACACAAAGCAGCATCTCTACATCATAATCAGTTGTAAGATTTCACTTCTTAGAATAAAAAGAACCTTACAAAACAGCCAGGATTTCTTGCCAACACAAAATAGGAATGGCCCAAACTCTGGCCATCATGGAGGTTACACATATCCATTCCTGGGCTCCCTTTGTTCCTCCTGGGCCCTGCCATGTCCCTTTGTCCCACATGTCCCCTCAGGACAAGGACAGAATGATTATTTCTGTGGGATCATGAATATCTGGAATTGAAGCATTAGATGTTAAGAAATGTGAAGGAACACACCGCTTGGTCAGGCTGCACTGGCAGGTGCTCAGGTGCCAGAATTCTCTTTACCTTTCATTTTCATCCCGAAGTTTTTTATATTCTGCAGCCACAGTTTCATGTTTCTCACTTTGCTGCAGCATTTTGTCCTGCTCTGTCTTGAGAACCTTCTCCAGTTCTTCCAGCTGCACTTTCTGTTTCAGCAGTTGATTGTACCTGCAGACAAAGACAATATTTACACTTAGTTTTGTGGAATGACAAAAATAAAAGAAGGAATTTTGATGAAATGGCCTCTGTCAAAGTTTTAAATCTCCGTGATTAAGCGATGCTGATTTTATTCATTCTCTAACTGTAGAAGAATGGCTCTCTGAGCGAAGACATGCAGAGCTAAGCTACGTGCACAACCCAGGTTTCAGTAACTGCTGAGCAGTTTCTCAGAGAAAATGGATACTGGGAGCAGTTTCTCACAGGAGCTGCTCATTGGAATGTGCACAACCCAGGCCTCAACAACCTTGATTATCCTTAATAAGCAAGAAAGAAGAAACAAAGTCACTGGTAGGAAAGTAACAGGATAGGAAGATAGGATGAGAAAACAGAAGCATGTAACCACAAGAAAAGAATCGAGAAAAAGCATGCTTGTTTAGCTATAGCCAATCCGCATTAATTATTATACGCGTGATAATCGCTATTATCCAATCATAAACTGCTCAGTGGCACATGAACAAGCTGACTAATACATATAACCAGGCCTATAATAATCAATAAATGGAGTTCCACCAATAACTCTGTGAGTACGTGCGGTTCATCCCGGCAACTGTCCACATGTAACTGTATTAGAGAGCGATTTTTGCTGAACAGCAGACCCGTTACCCTGAGCATTTACCTATCTTCCAAGTCCTTGTGCTCCACCTCCAGGTTTTTGTGAGCAGCCTTGAGGCTGCCGTGCTTGGCGATGAGCGACTCGTACTCGGCCGCCTGGCGCTCGTGCAGCTGCTCCAGGCGCTCGTGGTCCTTGAGCAGGGCCTCGTAGAGCCCCTTCAGGTCCTCGCGCTCCTTCAGCACGCCCTCGTTCTCGTTCTCCAGGGCCGACTGCTGGATCAGCAGCTGCGCGTTCTGGTTCATCAGGGACGTGCTTTGGGAATTCAGCGTGGAATTCTCAACCTGCAGCCAGAAACATTGCACGGGCTGGGTTATTTCATCTCCCACTGGAGCTATCTTGGGTTTAGCCCTTCGCGACCTGCTGGTTGCTCCACTGGCAGCCTTGTCTTATATCCCAGGAGACAGCGCCAATTTAAAACGTTTCAAGAATATTTTTTAGCAGAAAGCATTGGAGCATGTGATTCAATTGGCAGGGATGGATCAAATTATTATTTACCTTTCAACATCTGTTAAAATGTTATTTGCTGACAGAGCCATTTTCCTCTAGCATCAAGATACCTTGGAAAAATGGATCACCAGTGATCCTAACAAAAGCAAAATCTGTGACATGACTAAAATAAAAGGAACTTTCACACTTGCATGGAGCTTTTTTTTTTTTTTAAATTCTGTATTGTCACCATAAAACTTTCATGGTATCCACACACTCTCTTACAATGAGAGTTCCAACATTTACCAGAGAGAGGGAGGTAAGTAACAGCACCTGGAAGGAACTCCCCATGCTCTGTTCTGTGCTCTTTTGTGGAACAGCACCAGTTCTCCAACAACTGTCCCAGAACAGTATTAATGTGTATTAACACACTAAAGCCTTCAACATTAGACAATTTTAAAAAGCCCCAAACAACCAACAACTCCACTTTTTGTGCCTCTAGAGAGATTACCAAATTTAATCCTTGGATATCTTAAAGAATTGGTGCTTGTCACCTGACCTGTACCAGTTTCCTTCTCTTTCCTGTTCAAGAGATGAAAGCCACAAACTACTGAGCCTTCTAATAACCTTGGGGTATCTATTAAGGAAAAAAAGAAAAAAATCCATCTCTCTCTCCAGTTCCTGCTGTTACCAGGGAACAAATCCCTTCCTGCTGGAACTGTAGCGTTTTTGTTACGGATGAGAAAGCTGAACCTTTCACTGGAAATGAAGTCATGTCTGATGGCATGGGTGTGCTGGGAAACTTCCCAGGCTGAGTCCCGAGTTTGGTTAGGTCAGAATTCCCAGTTACTCTTGCAGACATCCTTTCCCTGGGCTGCTCCTTATGGCTATCAGGAGGAAGAGAAGAATTAGTTGCCCAGGAACAGTTTTGGCACAGTCCAGGTAGAGCAGCTTAGTCTGCACTTCAGATTTAGCCAACAGTTCATCACTTTGATTTTCCTGAATATATTTCAACTTCCATTTGGATTTGCAGTTCATGGAGAATTGTCTTGCCAGAGAGGAAAGGCCTTTGCTGTGGGGCATGAGGCAAAAAAGGAACTACATAGATACTCCTGGGGTTTTTTGATGAAGGGAATTATGAAGTGCTCAGAGGGCTCTGAATCCCAGCAATCCACTCCCAACTGGTTAAATGGGATATTCCCATGCCACGTCCACTGGTTTTTAACAGCCAGAGGAGATACAGGGTGTGCACCAATGTCCTGTTTTACTGCAGTGCTGTGCACTGAAGTCATTTCAGCGTGGCTGCAGGAAGTGCATCCTTGGGACAACAACGTTCTGCTTTCCAGGAAGCGGCAGGAGGACACTCCAGCCATCCACCAAATGTTCATTTGTTTCATTTAAACAGTCCTCGACACTTGGATCTCCATCAACCCTCTGTCCTTTCTGACACTCTTTACCATTTCTGCTCCTTTTGGGGTTTTTATCCCCTCTTGAAGGAGTTCTGATTCTTAGAACTCCAAAAAGCATTAAATCCATTAACAAGAATATTTCGTGTTTAAAGAAAAAAAGATATATATTAAATAATCTACTAAACTATAAGGACAACATCTGAATTTTGACCAGAAAAGCTGCAAGCCTCTGGGGACAACCATTTTTATAATTTCCACGGTCACACATTACCTTTCTTACTGCCTCTCAATTATATAAATTCAGGTCTTTGCATATTTATGTAGCTTTCTACTTTCTTTTTTTTTTTTTAAATCTTCTGTATTTAAATATGTTGATTTTCCTTTTAGGTATGGCTTTACTTTTATTGGTTTTTTTAGATATTTATAAAAATAGATAAAATTTATTGGAATCTGGTTGGACACACTACTTCCTTGACCTAATTTAGATGTATAAATACCATAAAAAACCCAAGCAATCTCTGAAGACTGGATAAGAGAATCCATTCTACTCCTAAGTATAAAGTCAAGATTTTACTGGACAAAGGATTAAAACCAATTTCTAAAAATGTAATTTTTCACCAGCAAACAATTATTTGACTGCTGAGTGCAGATTATTTTCACATCACCTTTCCCCCATGTCTCTCCAGGAAGTAAAATGTGACACTAAAGCTAACAACAACAAGGTACTCAGAAAAAAAAAAACCCTTTAATTTTATTTTCGAAAGGAAGCTAAGGCAGCATTACCTGCAGCTTGGCATTCTGAGTTTGCAGAGTAGTGTTTTGCTCCTGCAGGGACACAGTCTGTCTCTGCAGGGCCAGGATCTGGGCCTGCAGGTTGTTGTTCTGCGTCTCGAGCTGCTTGAGCTGCGTTTTCAGCGCCTGCTTCTCCGCCTGCAGCGTTGCGTTCTGGGGGTTTAAAACCACACAAAACCTCAGCTCACAGCTGCTCCAGGAACTCCAAGGTAAAATACAAGTGTTTTTCAGACCATACAAAGCAGCAGGGCTGTGCAGAGATTTACAGGGTGGGGTAAAACTGCAGAACAAAGTAACGCTCTTTGCGGGGATTTATCACTGGGAAAACAGGTAACGGATGTTGCACCTCCGGGGAAACAGGAGAGGAACCTCCAGGACTCGTGTAAATAGGGATTATATAACAGGGATTTAAGAGAGAGCAGTGGACTCAAAAGGGCAAATTCAGGCTTTCACGTTTCCTTTTTAAATGCCTGTCAAGTGCTTTATGGCATCCCACAGAGCAGAATCCAGCTGCTACATGCACTGTATTTAATTCAGATTCTGCCTGGGATGGAAACGAGGTGATAAATTAAAGTGTCTCAACAGCACCCTCATTTGCATTACGGGAACAGCTCACCACAAATAATTACCACCAGAACCATATTTAAAACACATCTTACATTCCTTTCCACCTCGATTAATCTATCTTTAACTTTCAATAATTCTCTAGTAGTCTCCTGATTTTCTTTCTCCCACTTATTGACAGACTGATTTTCTTCTCCACTTCTTGGAGGAGAATTCTGAACCATCCTTTCCTCTTCTTGTCTTTGCTTGAGAGCCTCATAGTTCTTCTTCACCTGGAATTATTTAGGACAACTTCGGTTAGGTTTAGAATTTTCCATTTTATATATCCTAATTTATTAATTTATTACCTGACCATGCCCCTTCTCCTCAAAGAACAGGAAGTGCTGTTATTGTACTTGTAAATTTGGGTTTTGTACATGTTTGGGGAGATGATGTACAAATTATTTATGGATATGGACAGTTCAACCCCAACAAACAGGAGCTCTCTATTTTCTATTTCATTTCAGTGCTTTCAACTGTATCCCCCAACTTTTATACTAAAATTCTACAACCAAGGTGATTGTATTTCCTTTTTTAATCGATCTACTCAGGCTGTTCAAGGTAGGCCAGAGAATGGCCCAAATCAAATCAAATCAAATCAGCTCCAGGTTATTTATCCAGCTGACGTTTTCATGGCCAGCGAATAAACTCAACAACTTTTATGTGATGTCAACGCAGTCTTAAAAGCATTCACACCTTTGTCCTGCTTTCTATCACCTGAATGATGCCCATTTTTTGCTGTCTTACCCAAAAAGTGTAGAAATAACAACAGCTCGTTTAACCTCATAGAAAAATGCCATTTTCCTTACTGTTTTCAGTTCCTGACGCAGCTGCTGGTTTAGATTTGTTGATTCTTCCAAACGAGCCTCCAAAGCAGCAATTTTTTCTTCTTTTATTTCCAGAGACTTCTTGAGTGTGGACTCTAATTTGGACTCCAAAAGCTTGTACCTACTGGCCAACAACAAAAAAGAGTCTGTATTTCAAATAATTATTCTTGTTTAAACTCTACAATGTTCTAGAAGAGTCTCATAGCTACGTTCAAAAATCCCTCAGTGCTGTGGTCAAAAGTATGAAGACACCTCAGCATCCGCAGCAAGTCTTATGTCAAAAATAACCAGAAGATGGTTGTCAAAACCATTTTTGACTCCTCCTTTCTTTTAAAAGATGTTAGACACAGCAAAAGCCCTGTTCAGGCACACCGGGGCGTGCTGGGTTTCTCTGCATCATTAGTGAGTGGTGTCTGCACTCCTCCTTCTGGCTCCACTCCAGCGAATCCAGCGGGGACCTGAACTCAATTAGAATGTGAAGTATTTGGAGAGCAAGATTTTCATCAGCTCCCACTTCCTGCCAGCTCCAAAGGGGAGGCCAGGGAAGGAGATGGAGCACAGGACTGTGCAGGTGCACACTCGTTTGGTGCATCAACGTGCAAATTGCTCACTCAGCCCAGCTGCTGATATTTTAAGACTGTTGCCACCTTTGATGTGCAAAGCTTCCATTTTTAAGCTTATTCAAGATATTGTAGGGCACCTAAACCCCCCAGAATGTCAACTTGGGAGAGAAGTGGTCAGATTAAACTGTATTGACTTAGATCTGCACATCCTTTATGGGAAATACTGAAACCCAAATCATCGATCGCTTCTAAGCAGTTCAGTCCCTGTGTGTGGCTCAGAATCTGGGGAACACCCCACTCCTTCCCACAGCTGGATAAAATAAACCAAACCACTGATATCTCCCTTTCTAATCCTGGCTGCTGAAGGATCCATCAGTTTAGTGAAGGGAATAAACTGCAGGAGACTCCTGAGCGGACAACGGCATCAGATCCAGTCAGGAACTGGAGCAGAAGACCAATGGGAAGAGAATTAATAAGCAGAAAGCTGTCCAGTAGCATCATGCAGCAGGATGAGAATCGGAGATTTTGAGATATGACAACTAATTCCCAAGGATTTACGGAATAGTAGGCAGCCTGTGACTAGCAGAATATACAGTATTTCATCTTCTTGAGCTGAAGCAGACTTGGTTACAAGTAATTCCACGATTATACAAAAAATGACATGATTCTATAGAAAACAAAGGAGGAAAAATAATAACAGCAGACATCCAATATCCACTTTCATTTTGAACAATGAAAGGTGGTACAAATTTTTTAATATAACTGCAAGCTGGGCTATTTTGGATTCAGAGTCAAAATCCATAAATCTGTTTGTCCAAGGACAGCAGGCAAGAGAAAATGGAAAACACTTCAAAGTTAACTTACAAAACGTGGCCACTTTAGACCTCAACAGGAAGACTTTGAAGGGCTACTGAGATAATTCATTAAAAACCACAAGCAGCTCTTTTCAATCAGGAAGAGGGAAATGGTACATTTTTAATTTCCATCATCAAAATGACAGAGGCAGATGAAAAACCACACTGAGAAGTAATTTTGTCCATAATGAAACCAGCTCTTTATAGGCCTGATGAAAGAACTGCTACTGCCTCACCCACGTATTGTTAGGTAAGGAAAGTAATCCAGGTATCTTTGGGCTGAATGAAGAAGTTGAGAACAATGGAAAAGCAGGATATTGGCAGAGCAAAACTTCAAACCAATCCAAGTTTTCACTCTGAAAACAAACATTGCCTTTTCACGATCCTCCAGCTCTACATGGAGCTTGGGAAGAAGCTCAAGCCAGCAAGAGACCAACCACTTCTAACCTAGAACTTGATTAAATGTTGCTCCACTTGGGCTTCATCCAAGTTTAAGCTTCACCTTGGCTCAAGCACTGGCGGTTTTTTGTTGGGTACATTTATCTAAGGACACATCAAATGCTTATTCAAATGCTCTACAGGACACAGAAACGCTTAAATCAGAAGAGATCCCACCAATCCAGGTTCTGAGGACTTCTCCTGAACTCCTCTGGGAGCTGAGAAACACAGGTGAAAGCCACCAGCAGAAACGAAGAGGGGGTAACACATCCACCCACAGGACTCTGGCAGCTCCCCAGTGCCAGAGCACTGGGAAAGGGAAGCTGGATTCAAACCCCGAGCGTTACTTGGTGTCCTTTGGACACACAAGGCCCCAGCTCGATCTCCACGCTCACGACGATCAGTCGTGACAACACATCGTGACAGCAGAACTGCGCTGGGAAGTAAAACTCGGCTAGAAGCCCATGCTAGTCTGCTTTGCTCCTGTCACCAATTTCCCCTATATCCCTGCAGGATAAGGCAGAGGAGGAAAATCCAGCAGAGGAACCAGATGTCAGGGCAGCAGCTGCTTTCCAATGGCAGGTGTGGAGGAGTGACGGAGCCACCACCAAGTTCTGGAAACACTCAAGCACTGGATACTTCCAGACAGGGGAAGTGGGAATGCAGCTTCCTTTAGGAAGGAAGAATTAGAGGGAAAAGGTTGCAAGGAAGGACTGAGACAGTTTAAGGTAATCACTATGTGATAAAAACCATTTGTGTCAGACAGGCAGTCAAAAAAGAAAAAAAAAACCCACTTTGAGCTAATTATCTTTCACTGCTACTGTTGCTGCTGCTGACTAGAGCATAAAACATTTTAATTATAATTAACTGTATCTCCTGACATACTTCAATGAGTCTCTTAGCAACAAAAAGTGGCAACTCACTGTCAGAGTCAGCTGAATGTGAAAGCACATCCGCTAATTAATTCCCAAAAATATCAAGTTCCATTTTGGATCTATTGAGTGTGCCCTAAGAATCTATGAGTACGCACAAAATCAGCGTGCAAAACCACCTGATGAATAAAAAAGACCCTCACTTGTCCTCCCTGGCAGGCAGGCCCTGCCGCTCTCACCTGTCGTCACTGCTCTGCTCGTCGTGCAGGAGGCGCTCCTTGTTCAGGCCAATTTTTTCCAGCTCGTGGGCCAGTTTCTCGAGATCGTTGTTCATCTGTTGAGTCTTCAATTTCTCGTTCACCAAGTCCTTGCACAGAAAAAACTACAGTCAGTATTTTCAGCAAATAAAGTAACGTCGTCTTCGTTCAAGGAGTGCTGAGACAAGGGTGTTTTATCACCACATGACTGGAATTATTCATCTTTAACTCTCCTTTAGAGAGTTAAACTTGTCAGCTTTCAGCTGTATCAGACTTTACATTGTAACTAGAACATGATTCCCCTGTGCTCTCTTCCTTTCCCTTTAAAATTTCCTTCAGAATTTCCCTTTAAATTTGGTCTGGAACATGACAGTACAAGGGAAATGTTTCAGCAATACGATATTCTTCCTTTTTATGAAGGAACCATTTTCTACGATTATAAAAATTTTGATTATCTAATGAATAAAGGTGTCAATAGTACACAGATTAATTAAAGCACGAAAAAACCCTAAATCAGAAACCCAGATATAATTTCCATACATTACAAACAGATTATGATGGGAATGGAAACTCCTCTGTGTTTACCTCTCTCAAAGTGACCAGGGTTTTCTTATCAATGGTAGCTCTTTTCACCAGCTCCTTGTTTTCCTTTTCCAGTTCTTTCAGGCGTAGACACGACTCTTTATATACAACGATTTCTTTAAATAGAGATTTATTTTCCCTTTCCAGATTACTAATTTTTACATTATTTTCTTCTAAGGTACTATCTTTAATTTCTGCTTGCTGTCGAAGCCTTTTATTTTCCTTTTCCAGCTGTTTCTTATCCTTTTCCAGCTGAGAAGTCTCCTGTTCTAACAACTTATTCTCCTTTTCCAACTGCTCCAGGCGCTTACTAGAGATTTTCAGCTCTTCCAAGTTCTTTTGCAGGGTCTGATTTTCAGACTCTAAATCTTGCAACTCGCTCTCTAATTGCTGAATCTTCTTATTGCTGTTTTCCAGGGCTTTCTGCAGCCTTTGGTTTTCCGTGTCCAGGCCTTGGTAACTGACTTCCAAGCGTTCAGTCTTCTTAAAAGAGGCTTTCATCAGTTCAAGGCTTTTTTTGAGCTGCTCCTTTTCACTCTCCAGCTCCTTATTTTCTAATTGCAACTGTGCCACTTTAATGCTTGTACACTTCAAGGATTCAATTGTCCTTCGTAACTCTAAATTTTCTTCGTCGAGTTGGGAATTCTCCTTTTCTAAGGATTCTAATTGAAAAGTGAGGTTTTTCAGGCTATCCAAGGTTTTTTTCAGCTTTCTGTTCTCCGTCTCCAGGTCAGAGTTCTCTTGTTCTAAGGCCTCGATCTTCTCACAAGTGATTTTTAGGTTGGTGATTTTTTTCTGCAATAACTCATTTTCCTTCTCCAGACGATGCAGCTCGTTCTCTAATTCTTCTGCCCTCTCCCCTTTCTCTTTGTAGTGTTCCAGTTCTTTCCTGACCTGTTTTTTTTCAAACTCAATCTTATTTAACTTACTGCTGGTCTCTTTGATGGACTCGTGGAGGATTTTATTTTCCTTTTCAATTTCTTTCATTCTCGCCTCAGCACTGATTTGGGAGCGCTGCCTTAGAGAAGCCACAGTTTGATTCAAGTGTTCATTTTCTTGTTCTAAGAGTTTAATCTAATTTGGGTAGAAAAACGGTAAAGTGATAAACTATGTGCCAACGAGGAATTGCTTTCATATATAAACGAAAAGATACTCATAGTATCATATTTACCTTTCATTTTAGGTTAAAAAAAAATATCTCTTACTCTGCTAGTATTTATGTGAAGAATTACAAACATTATCTCAAGTTTGACAACAAGTAAATCTTCAAATCTCTTCCTCTTGAATATTAATAAACATAAACTCAAAACTAACAAAGCACAAATCAAAGAAAAGCTTTACCTCTTTCCTAGCAAATTTCATTTTCATTTGTGTTTACCCACACTTAGATTGTTTTTTCTTACACTCTGTGATTTCCAGAGCTGTGTGTCCACAAAGAACAGGACTGCAGCAAGTTCTAAACCAAACCTGAGATGGAGGCAGGTGTGGGAGCCTCAAAAATCTCTTCAGTTCATTTGGAGAAACTGCAGGTGATGGGTGGCATATGAGGGAACCCTGATCACAGTCAACAACAATTTGAGAAGAAACACACCAAAGTTACACTGATTTTTGAGTTAAAAAGGACCCTTGGATATTCTGTTCCAAACCAGCTCCAGAGAAAGTAAATCATATTAGAATTATTTTCCTAGGAAACATATTCCTAGATCTACCTCAAGGATAAAAGCAGAACTTACACCTTAATTTTTAGCATTTCTTGACTTTTTGGGTTGCTCCAAATCGTTTGGAATTATTTGGGCAAGGAACACCAGACAGCAAGATCCAGCAAAACTGTTTGGATCAATATTTAAGTGTACACTAATAACCCAGTGTAAGGGATGTTTCAACAATAAACTGTTTTGGAGAAAAGCAAAAGTGCTGCTTGCAATGAAAAACAGACTGAGAAAATTACAGGCTGTTCTTCAACAGTGAAATCTGAATGGAACTATTAATTACAGATCCACAGCTCTGCTCCCAGCAATGACAAACTGCTCGGGAATATTCACCAGAAGCTCATTAACAGGTGCCTAAAAACACAACTCTGGAGCACCTGGCATGGCACTGAATTACTGTCCATGAATTCTGCTCCTATAATCCCAATTCCACAAAAAATCCTGATAAATGCCTCCAGGAGTTTTGATGAGATCAAATGAACCTCCTACAGTCAACTCCAGTAAGTGCCAGCACGGGATTTTGGAAGAGACATGGAAGATGCTGTTGACCCATCAGCCCTTAAGTGTATTATTTCTAAGCAGAAGAAGTCCCACTGAAATATCAGTCCTAAACCAAGATATATATCTTTAAATGAAAGTAAACCATCCATGCCAAGCTTTTCTTTTTTATTCCCCCCTTTTTTCTTCCTTCTGGAATTTCATTTACCGATTAAACAGGGCCTTTAAACATCTTCAGCATTTCTTGAAACACAATACTCTGTATTTCAAAATACTAATTTAAACTCAATGGCAATGTCACCAGAAGGTATAAATAGAATTTTTAAAAGCTAATTGCAGCTCTAATTCCGAAGGACTCAATTCCTACATCTGGGACTTCCAGAAGCTTCCGGAACTCTTTTTCCCGGTGGCTGCCTTTCACCTGGGTGCTCTGCAGACACCTCAGAAGGTGCCAGTGTCCCATCAGGCACAGGTCCATCTTTTACAGAGATTCAGGTGCCAATTTTTGGCAGCCACAAATAAATCCAGGTGGTCACAGCAGGAACCCGTTCCAGTGCGGGGCAGAATTCTGGAGCTGGACCCGAGGCTGCTGGAATTCTCATCAGTACTCCACCATTACTCCAAGCACTTCCCAGCTGCCTGGGACCTGTTCTCCTCCTCTGGGAGGTGTCAGGCTTCCCTCCAAAGTTCCCAGTTTTCTCTCCTGGCCGAGCTACACCCTCCAAGCAACTCCAGCAGATGCCCACGGGAGCGGCGGGAGCCTTACAAACACCCCAGAGCTCTAAACCCACCAGGAAAGCCCCAGCCAGAAATGAGTCACGTCTCTCACTGGCTGCAGCTCTCAGAAAAGCTGTTTTCCTGCAGGAACCTCCTTTTGGCAAGTGCACTACATTTACAATCCCTTTATGCCTGTAAAATCCTACAAAAGGAGACCAGCAGAGCACAGAGCAGCATTAAAACTTTTGGTTCTGCTACTCACTTGTCGCTCAGAGTTCTCTCGAAGTGCTTCAAGTGTCTTTTCAAGCTGTGCTTTTTCTTTCATCAAATCTTTACTCTGATTTTGACTGTTCTGAAGACTTTGTTTCTCTTGGCTAATTTCATTCTCCAGCTCTTCAAGCTGGGAAAAGAAACAAAAGTTTTAAAATGTACTTAAAAATGACAGTCTTAGCCAGGTTGAAGGCACCCTTATGGAAATGAATAAAGAAACTTAAGGGAAAGAATAAAACAGAATTTTCTAATCTTTAATTGAAACATTAATTTCTCCGGGGAATACATTTACTTCTGCCAGAATTTTCTCCCTGGCTCAGAACACTGCATCTATGAAGTACTTTAGCGTAAAAAAAGGGTCAGATTTTCTCAGGCTCTGGATATTTCCTCAAGCATCTTTTTTTCCTCTTAAAATTCCATTTTAGTGAGATTGATACTGCTCCTCCAAGACCCTTTTAACTTAGGAAGGTTGAATGTTGTTTGATCTTACTTAACTATTTCAAGAGATAATTAAGCTGATTCCTCGGGAATTAAATACATGGGTTTGTTTTGTCAAATGGCTCCAACTTGCAGACGGCAAAACTACTTAAAATTTAAAATACCCAAGCACGACTTTTCTGTCACATTTAAGTGGTAACAAGTTGACCTGAATGATGTTCATGTGCTTCTTACACCTATTCCTTTGTTTTGTACCTCCCAGCTGCCTCTTGGGCACAGCACAGAGGCTGCTCCAAAAAACTCCCAGCTTCTTAGGAATCAGAAAACTTATGGAAAAAGCATGGAATACACTAGGGATTTCTTTAATTTACTTTCTTTTTTTAATTATCTCTTACCCACTCTAAGAATAGTCTTTCACCTGAAATAGCTGCTGAAGTCAAAGCTATTTCAGGAACTGTAGACATTTTCACTCCACTGTAATTAGTCCATGCCTTTTTTTTTCCCCCCAAACTTTTACTCTCTATAAATACCACCGACTAAATTATTCTATTTGATACCCATAGTTTGAGGAGTAAAGTGTTGCAGATCAGCACAGTTAAACCTGACAAACTCCCCTCTTGACTTGTTTATCAGTTCCTTGACCCATCTTCTCCCTTGCTCAGCTAAAATGAGGACACAGAACCAAGTTTTCAGCTCAGACTCATCGCTCACTCTTCACCTCTGCACACACTTTCTTCTGCTTCATAATTACCAAAATTAATGCTCTCCAGTATTCTAAACCACTTTCATTACTCATCACATCCCCAGTATATTATTATTTTTTCCCCTCACTGGTCTAAGACTTTTCTGAATAAACTGGTCACGTTCTCACATCAATAAACAAGCAAAACTAAAAAAGAGAAAAACCTCTGGGAGGTTTAATTTTAACAATAAACTTAAAAACGCTGTAACTCCACTTAAACCCCTGTAATACTTTACCCAAAATAACAGCAATTCATAAAACTACCCTTTAGAAAAAAATAGCAAAGAACATCAGGCAGCTCTCACGCAATCCAAGCACACCCTGACCTTTACCTTCTTGCTAAGTCTTTGGTTTTCTTTTTCCATTTTCAGAATCCTTGAACTGCTGCCTTCCACAGCGCCCACTGCACTTTGCAGTTCTTCCACTGTCTTCAGCAAACTTTGGTTTTCCATTTCCAGCTTCAGTAACCTGCTGGATGTCAGCTCATTCACCTCATGGCCCAGTGATTTCTGGGGCACTGCAGGAGAAAAACACCCTTATTAAAATAAAAGGTGACTTATTACCCTGACTTCTTGGGACTTTGCATTTTTAAACTTAGGGAGTTTAGCAGCCTTTGAAAGTCTCTCCAATGCCTTCTTGGTGACCAGAGCTGGTTAGGATTAGAAATGTTAGAAATTAAAATAGGTTCTACTCTCCTAATGTTCTTAATCACAGCGCAGATTCGTTTCCCACAACTCGGGATGCATCTCCAAATTCCACAAGTGCTTTGCACAGAATCCAGTTTACATCCAAGCATGTTATACTGGAACAATCAAATTTTTTACCACAGCTCTAACAATTACTGCTTAACTTTGAGAACAGCAAAGCAAGAAGACTCACGATCTGTGCTGCAGAGCACACAAGTCTGAAAGGCAAAATAACGTAACTTCCAGGTATTTAGGGAGTTTACATCACTATTTAACTGAACAAGAACCACAAGACCAGACTTCTCATGTAGGCTGTATCTCCATGGACACATGGGCATCAGCATTTCTCGGGAGGACAACATGCTCTGTGCTTCAGGAATCAGGACATTTAATTTCCTAATGCTATCCAGCCTCTGAGATTTCAATTGCAATCACTTTGCAAGTATTAACTACGTTTACCTTCAGAAAGTTCAGTAGTCCTATTTATCTGCTCAAGCTCCCAGCCAAGATGCAAAGATTCATCCATACTTTGCTTCTGAGCCATTTCTAGGGTCATGTTTTCCTCCATGAGCTCCTCAATCTTCTTTCTGTCCATATCACGCTCCTTAAACATTATTTCACAGGTTAAAAGAAAAGTCTCAATACATGCAAAGTATTTTACTAGCTATATTCTATTAATATCTGTATTCTGTTATCTTTATCATGTTGTCACAGGGAAGGGCAAAGTGCTGAAACTGGCAAAAGTTGGGAGAACTTTGAAGGAAACAGTAAAAACCAGTGAAGAAGATTACAAAGAAGAACCTCTTCTCATAACCTATAGCAAGGAGCAATCACACCCTATTCTTCCAAAGTTTCTGAATAATAGGAAATAAAGTGCATGGGGTAAACACAATATTTAAGTGACAACTGATTATATTCACATTAAAAAAAAAAAAAAAAAAAAAAAANTCCTGTTGCTCTTGAATCTCTGCATTTATCATCACATTCCTTCTCTATCCACTGTTCTGAAGGCTTTTATTAAAAATGGAAATGAAATTCAATGTGTATCAGTTGCCTTTGCCGCCCTCCCCTGACACTCACCATCTCCATATCATGCAATTTAGCTTTTAGCTGTAAATTCTCTTTCTCTAACTCGTGCAGTTTATCTGAACGGGCTCGGGTCCCCTCTAATTGATCTTCCAGCATTGTCTTTGTTTCTAGCAGCACTTGATTGTCTTCCTTTAACTCCTGCAAAAATTGAGCAACGACAAAAAATAAATCCCAAACCAGAAGTATTTCCCTGCTCCTACAAACATTGACACACATCACAACCAGTTTCAGAAACCTAAACTAAAACTGGGAGCTCTAACAGACTTTTAATAAAAAGCACGTTTACAGCAATTTCACATAAATGCAACTTGTGACTTTCTGTGAAAATAAAATTTGACATAAAATAAATGAAATATTCCCTAAGCCCTTAACAGCAAATAAGGTGTTGACAATTATAATCAAACCATCAGTCTATCTCTGTGATTTGGGCTGTGATCTGGAAAGAAGTACTGCATGTACAGCCCAAAATTAGGTTTATAGGACACTGGGCCCAAAGTCAGGCCATGATGCTGAAAATGCAACCACAATCTTAAAATACAAGCAGCCACTCTCACAGGTCCTGACCAGCTTTAATTTCAGTACACAGAGGATTTTTAAATAGCATCTGATGAACGTAATGTGTAAAATACATAATTAGCAATTTTCCTTATGATATAAAGACAAAACTTTTCAAACTTCAGCACACAGTCAGCTGCAAAATCTGAAAAAAGATGGCATAAATATCCTTCATACTCCTCCCTACACAAATATTAAGTTAACTCATAATTATTATGAACCAAGCCCAACTAATTAACATCTATCTGTACTGAAGCATGCTTGAAATATCTGGCAGTTTACAAGCTACGAAAATACGAACAGATTTTAGGGGGTTTGCTAGTTTAAACATTCTATGAAAATGAAACTTCCACTGTTGTCAAATCCTGTACACTCATCTGTTTTCCTTTACTAGTTTTTTTACCACATGGCACTTGCCCATCAATTTTGGCATTTACAGACAGAATGATGGCCTGATAAATTCCCGCATGTTGCTTGGTCTCCTAAATTACAGATTCATGCTGGAATTGTAAGTTCCCCTTGCCTGGTGTTGTTACATCTTTTTTTAGTGTATTTTATGCCGCTGTCCTGTACTCATTTATATGAGCAGCCTTCATTTCCTCAACACTTGACTTAGAAAATTGCTTTCCCTTACAAGACCTACAGGAGGAGAAAGAACTTATTGTACTTATAGGATTTTTTGAATTAATTCCTCTGTGAGTTTCTCAGTCCATCCTTCACAGAGGCTTCCACTGGCCTTGCTAGCTCAGAGCTATGGTGAACACTGCTGACTTCCATGCCATTAGGCACAGAGACAATTCCCTAAAAACTGGAATTTGTCACAAAAACCTTGACTGTCATATCCCAGAGCAAGAAGCTGCAACCCTTTTTCACATCCCGATGTTTTAATCACCAAAACAACTTTGAAAAAGCCCCAGCCAAGAGGAGAACGGTGGTCCTGGGTGATTTTTTTCCCCTGGATTTATTCACCTCCACCCTGGCTTTGTAGAACTCAATGTCGTGGAGCCTCTCTTTGTAGCGGCTGACTTCACTCTCCAGCTTGTCCACTCGGATCGCCTTCTCCCGGAGCGCATCCAGCTCATCCCTGTACACCCTGGCAGAGCGGGCATCCGACAGCAGGTTCATGTTCTGGGACAAAGGGAGACACAGAAGTAAAGGTAAGACTGGACAGAAGATGGGAAGGGACAACACAGCTCCTTCGTTGTTTTCGTTAAGGTAATGCAGAGAGGTATCGGTTAACTCCAAGCAAGACAAAGAAAAAAATTCAAATATACCTTAGAGGGTTAGTCCAGATGATGTATTTCCAAGGAAACTGCACTGGCCTTTCTCAAGGACTCACTACAGTTCTATATATTGTATATTTATGTATGTATTTAGGGTTTTTACCCTCATTATCACTACAAAAAGTATAAAGAAAAACCAGACACAATTGGAGCGCTTTCATTTTACCAAATCCTCTCAAAGGATGCACTGGTGGCAAATTGCTTGGATATGGAGACAAAAAAAATTAGAGAAGAAATACTAACCTAAGTCAGGGCATTTTTTTCCATCATAATATACCAAAAAAAGGAATAAATTACACAAGCTCAGGTTTAGAGTGCAAAATAAAAAATAAACATGAAAACATCGTTTTCATGAGTGGTGAATTGTTCTGGTGGTGGCAACTTTTAAAAATAATAAAATGATTAAAACCACACCTCTTGCTGAAGTCTCTTCAGTTCAGCTTCCATCTGTTCCAGTTCTTGTTTACAGTCAAGCAGCTGCTCAGTCTTTTCCTCACTTGAAGGAGAAAATGCAAACCAGTTAAACATGGCCACGCAACTTGCTAATGACCACCAGGTTTGAGAAGAAAATGCTGAGATTTGTGAGGCTTCCACCTTTAATCGACAATTTCAGGGACATCAGAGTGTAAAATTTAGAGTTGCCATTATGACTTAGTTATTCTTTTGGTTTAAGTCTTTATCTGGTATTTTAAATGTTGTTAGACTTTTCATAGTCCTTTAAATTGTTGTTTCCTACTCATGCAGGGCAGAAAACAGGGTGTAATAAGGGAATTTTTGCCATAAGGGATTTTTTGTAAAAAATCACAGATAATACACATGAATGTGTACCAACAGATTCACATCCAAAAGAAAACTGAGAATAATTTAAAAATACACATTCAAAAGGTCCAAATTCTTTCCAGGAAAACCAGACAAGGACCCCTGATGCATCTTGTCACAATCAGGTAAAGCCAATTTTAAAAGCACTTTTAAAAATTCTGAAATTTTTCTTTTTCTTGCAGAGAAGAATTAAGGGTTTGAGGTGTCTTTACCCAATTCAAGAAGACACTGCTTAATAAGCTCAGTAATTTCATGAAACGCATAATGAATATTAATTTTATGGAAACAACACAGTGCCTGTTTTAGTCTACTCAGAAACCTGTGATAAAAACAATTTGACATAGAATGCTACGGTTCTTACAGGACTCATTCTTAACTTCCAACTGATTTCCCAATCCTTAAAAAACGAGTTTGTTAAACCATGAGTAAGTGCAAAGGAAATATTTAATTCTCACACAGACAAAGAATACCTGATGTTCAAAATTCAACTGCACCTCAGAGCAAACAGTATTTGCTGTCGAAAAAACTGCCAATATTGAATATTCTTCAAGGATATATTGCATATTCAAATGTGTTACTGTATTATTTCATATTTTGGAATACAAGCAAGAAACAAAATGGAAATAGAAAAGGGGGAAAATAAAAGAATTTAATGGACTGAAATGTATAATACAATCTCAAAGCAATCATACCAACAAAAATAGGTACATTTTAAACAAAACTAGAGCAGTTGTTTTTAGAAATGAGCCAATTTCACCATGAATGATCTTTTTGCAGCCAGACATTGTTTGGAAAAGGTCACTGAGCCTACGAGCACAGGAGGCTCAGCTCTGCACAGCTCAGTGCCACATCCCTGTCACAGCTTTCCCCCTCCAGAGGTGCTCAGAAACCAGGCACAAACACAAACGTGTTCCTGATTTCTGTAACTTTCCCATCAGCATCCATATTCCTCTGGTATTGTTCTACATGGGAACACACACAACTGAACACTCAGAAAATGAGGTGTGCAATTTCCAGCTTTGGAGTTTCTAAATTCCCTGGTTTACATCCAACTGAAAAATCATCTTTACAGACCTTTTATATGAAATTACATCAGCTACAGTGCATATTAAACCAGGTATGAAGGTTCACTGCCAAAACCAGATTATAAATAAATTTTATGCTGAGTATTTTCAAGTCTGGAATTAATGTAATTTTAAATTTATCAAATCGATGCAGCCTTAAACACTAAATGCTGCAGACAGAAGTTAATTCATCCAAGTCTGGTATTTTAAGATACTGCTACACGTAAAGGGAAATTATTTACCAACTGAATTCAAATAAGAGTGCAAAATGTGGACTGTTCTGAGCCATCAGTGTTGCCCTAATTGCACGCTTCAGCTACAGACTGGAGAGGATTGGACTAAATTATACAGAACATACCAGTGTTCACTGTTTAGGCTATCTATTAACTGTCAATCAAACTAATAGCAGCAATTTTTTCACTAATTTTCTTGGTGCAGCTGTTTATAGAATATCCTGGGCGGGCTCATTGCAGGAGACACATAATAATACAGACATCAGGAAGAAAGAGCCCCATCTTTTGTCCTCTGCTCCTCATGAAGACCACGCTGTAGTGGGGGAAGGGGATCCTCGGAGTAAATCAACAAGATCCTTAATGCAGCCAGCTAGAAATGATCTGATCAACAAACTCTGGGAATTGTGACTTATGCTACCTTTGGCTCGTGATTTAATTTACCTGTCTCCTCTCTCCATTGCTGAATTGGAAAAAAAAAAAATCTTTATTTACGTTGTTTCTACACATACTGAATCTCTTCAGCTCTAGCATTTTAATTCAGAACACACACAGACTTCACTCTGCTAAAACTACTGACACATTGCTACAGGGAGAAGCAGAATCTCCACAAGTCTGTTACTGATCTTCTCTTTAAATAACTCCTCACTCTGCTCAGATTTGCTTCTTGACTATAAAGACAAAGTGCCCACAGAAACCTACAGAATCAGGAGTAGTTCTCAGGAGCATAAAGTGTTGTCCAGACCAGAAATCTTCTACACAGGAACAAAGAGGTGGGGAATAGCAAATCATTCTAATGGAAATTTTTTGTCCTATCTGTAATGAATTTAAATCATGAATGAACCAGAGGTGAATATTTCTTGTTGGAAACAGGTCAGCTAATCATGCTGCTGAGAAGGAACCCAGAAGGAATCCCTCCTGCACCATCTCCTTTTAATGATCACTTGGTTTGAGAACAAAGTGCTGAGATTTGTTAGACTTCCACCTTTAATCCACAATCTCAGGGACATCAGAGTGTAAAATTTAGGTCAAAACATCATTATGAATACAAACAGAGACAAACAGATGAAAAGTTGTATCTGTCCCATGGGTCCACAAATCTTCTTGTATTATAAAATTACCCCTCCTGGGGAGCAATAACTAAAAAAGCATTTCAAGCAGTAATTTACCATTTGAAAGCGTGAAGAACTGGTCTGGAGAGGACCAGAAGTGTGCGAAGGCAGCATTTTGAAAGGATTTGAGTGTGAATTGGTACTCACAGCTCCTGCCTAAGCCTCCTGATCTTGGCCTTGGCGTCGGCGAGCTCCACGCTCAGGTGCTGCCGGCTCTCCGTGCGCTTCATGCCGGGGGAGCCGCACGGGGACTGCGCCGCCGACGCGTGCGGCAGGAAACGGAGACAGTCCCGCTCCTCCGACAGCTCGATGATGGTCTGCGAATCAGAGCACAGGCACAAGCCCAGAGTGGCACTCACAGAACCATCTCTGGCTGTATCACTCACATCAAACACTGGAATGGCACAAGAACCAGGGGAAGTTTTAGCCATTGAAGAAGTCAAAAGCTCTGCCTGCGCCTCTACGCCTAAAGCCACAGCTCTTGAATAGGACCTTCTGGCTATTTTAAATTTTATTTTCCACTTTAGACTTTTAAGCCCACAAAATGACCAGTGCTCAGAATGGACTGGGTAATGAAAGGTGTGAATTCCTTAGAAACCACCACCTCCTGAAAATAAAGATGAATGTGTATCTCTAAACAAAGTCGTGTTCTTCAGCGAGCAGCAGCATCCTTGACAACTGATTGAAGCTTCAGACCTACAGGCACGTCCCTATTTCCTCCTATAAATAAAGGTGTCAGCCAAATATGAACATCTCTCATAGTGTAAAGTATTTCTCCTTTGCTTTGCACAAAGGCATCCCCACCATCCTCTACCCTCTGTTTTACTGCTATCAAGGCTGAGATCTGGAAAAACTGTCACAGGAATATCTGGAATAATTGCAACATTGACGTATCCGCTCTACTGAGGGGCAAATCTGGGACCACCAAGATGATTCACAACTCATAATTTTTATTAAATACAGTTCTGTTCCTTGATTCTAACATGGTACAACAACTGTGCCTTGTGAGAAGCCTGCAGAACCTCCTCTCCCGGTATGGATTCTGCTTTATCCCCTCAAACCTGGACAACAGGACACGGGAATAGAACAGGCAGCTCTCAGTGATTGGCTTGCAAAGTGATGGGTTATTGATTCCTGGTAAATGCAGCTGATACAGTTTTGGATTTTCTGTTTTCAGCTACAGATGAATGTTGAAGTTGTTTCACACTCTGGCTACGTGGAAAAGATGATCTGCTATTATCTCTCCTGGTTTGTCACACTATTTAACAAATATGCACAGAGGAACTCTCTGAAACAACTTTCGGGTGGAATCCTAGCTTTAACATGCCAGCAGAAAATTAAACCGTTACTTATAAAAATCCTGAGCTGCATCATCTCCAAAAAAAGATTTCTTGTATTTCTCTTAAGCACCAAACCACATCCATACCTCTGAGTGCTCATCTCTTTCATCTATAAGTCTTTTTAAATGCAAGGCCATATTTTTCAGGAGAGGTTCAACATACTCTTGTGTTAGCACAATGACATCCATCCACTGCAGGTCAAACACATTTTCCTGATTATGAGTTACCTACACGGGGTGAAATGAAAGAGAAAAACATCCTCTTGAAATGAGTAGAAAGGAAGCATAAAGAAAATAAAGCTGCAACTCTACAGGTTAAATTCTCTGGGCAAGGTATGAGAAAAACCATTTAAAATACATTAAATTACATGTAATGGAAGGGGGTTTTTGTCTACCTGGAAGCAGCACCTTGTACTTCTGGCAAGGTGACAATGACATCTTTTAAATTACCTACCGCATACATTTGATTGGAATTCTATTTTACAAAAAAACATGCATATAAAGATTTCACTAAACTAAATTTGCTGTATGTAACTACGAAATCCTTGAAGCAACAAATTTGCTTTCTGGTACTGCTCTAAAAATATAACCCAAAAACGCTCAATCATGAAATCTTTTTGTGAATCAAGTGAAAAAATAAAGCCTTCTTCTGCTGACTACAACCACTCAATATGCAAATCACATATTTGATTTAATTGCCATTGAACACGTGCAACTCCCCTTCCTGCAATACAATATCCCACCTTAAAAAAACCCCCAAAACTAAATGCAGAAACCCCCTCAAAATACCTCCTGAATATGGGCTGCAACAGCTGCTCTGGTATCAAAATCCAGACTTTGGATCCTTTCAATAAATTCTTCTTTTTTCTGACACTAAAAATAGAGACATCTATTTTATACACATTTATATGTAAAATCACGAGTATTACCATTCTTCTTTTGTATTTCTAAGAGCTAGAATGTATAAAGCTGACATTGCAATTGGTCACATGGCTAAATTATTATCCAGTAATTCTGGTGACCAGTAAATCCGTGGTTTATGCCATGCTGCAGTAATTATAACTTTCAACACTCATCAAATGATACAAGGGAAAACCAGTGGAAATGGCACAAGGAAGAGGTTCCTTAAAACTGCTACTAATTCAAATTTTGTGATAGTTTATTAAATACATGAAATAGTGAGGTAAGTTAATTTTCAGTGCTTTACCATTTCCTTCCTTTCTTTACAGTATCAGGTACATTAACACTACTGGAATTAATAACCCATTAGAAATTCTACACAGACAGCTGGAGCTATTTGTGCAGTAACAGGTGTAAGGCTGTAGCCATTTTAACTGTCAGAATATTCTGATTTTTCAAAGAATGCAATTGTACCACCAAAGGAAGAAAAGCTTTATACCACCCCAAGTATTAAAATAGTAAGAAAAGAGATCAGTAACTCAAAAATTTCATTGAGACAAACATAATTAAACTTACCTGAACTGCACAACCAAGCAAAAGCAGGAGGAGCTTTTTTACTTCTTCAGTACCTGGCTCTAAGAAGAAAACAAGAAAAAATGGTAACTGTAAAACTGTAATTGGACCTTCTTCCTCTATACCTCAGAACACATGAGGTTTTCTCATTATTTACACATCATTTATGTTACCCTAGTTTAGAAAACAATCAGATGAGCTTCCAGCTCAGTCCTTTTTGCCATTTAACTGCCAACTTCCAGAGTTATCAAACGCCCTAACAGCCATAACAATTTCAAATGGAAGGAAAAAATTCAGCCCTTCAAAAAGCAAAACTTCAGAGTGACATTTTAAGAAGGGCTTTGGAGACCTACAATCAAGTTTTCAATGGTAATCTCAGGTATCTCAAGATAGTTACAAAAGTGCTCAAATTATCTGCCACTCCCAAGCTGGAAGAGTTTAGGTGACAAGTTCATTTAAATTCTTTCACTTAGGTGACAAGTTCATTTAAATTCCTGACAAAGCTGTATTAGATATTCATCTGCACATCTAAAAAATCAAAATGTATTTCCAAATCTGGCCTTAAGCATCTTAATCTCCTAAAGAAGCTTAAGTTAAAGAACTCTGTTTACAGATTAATAAAAATGTTTCTTACTTTTTACGTTCACAATGTCCTCATCTTGCTACTAAACATAGAAATATATTCTATATCTAGAATATAAATGCCATGAAGCAAATGCTTCAAGGATGACAAAATAGTTTAGGCATTGACTCAAGCTGCTTCCTTTGGAGGGAGCTACATAATGTGCATCATCCCAATGAACATGGAGTATTTCAATTTTTCAAGAGGTTTCTCAGGTAGGCAAACACATTACAAAAATCATGGACTCAAATGGGAGATTGATAATCATTTATTCAGACTTCTTGTATCCCAAAGGTTCGAGCTGTGAAGTCTTTTATGGAGAAATAGAAAAACCATCAAGGACTGTGTTTCACCAGAAGCTGCTTCAGCTGAAGAAGGGGAATTCCACCTGGCTGTCTGTCTTATCAATAAAGGTTAACAGGAATACTGCAACAGGAGGAACAACAGCTCATATCCTACGTTCACTTATCCCAATAAATGAATCACATTTTTTAATTTTTAAGCAATCCCTGAGCTCCTCTTCACTCTTCATCTCCTGACTGGCTTTCAAACGCCTGCCTGAATATTGATTCCTTGTCTCTCCCCCACGTTCCCTGAAGGAACAGGGCAAAATACTGAACCATCTCGGCTTTCCTCATCTTCTATGTTCTTCTTCCTTTTTCCTCCATCAGAAACACAGAAACAGACGATTCTCTTCTACACCTCCAACTTGCTGCTGAACTTTGTCCCCACCCTGTGCCGCCGTTTGATCTTCCCTGTGTTCACCCTTATCCCTGACTTTCACACCCTCTGCAGGCTTCCATCGTCTCTGCCTTGCTCCCTCAGAAACATGAATTTGCTTTATTCTTTCCCCTTCCCTCTGCCTCCTCATCATCCCTTTGTAATTTAATTTACCATTTACAGTCACGGGCTGTAGCTGCTCTCCTCCAGTTTTCTCCTCCAACTGCCTTCCTGCCAATCAGCTCATGAAGTATTTCCTGAGAAAACCCCTGCTGACCCATTTTACCAAACCTCAACTCCAGCCTTCTCCCTGCATCTTCCTCCGCGAGCCAACTGCCTCTGGTATCTGCTCCTGCCATCTGCAATTTGGCATCTTCTGGGATTTCTCTACTAATCATGCCTTTAGTCCAAAGGGGAAAAACTGGGAGACATCCCTGTGAAAAATCACATCTCCGGCCTCAGTTTTAGCGGACCAAATCCAATTCTTTACCAGGGAATTGACTTTTACTCCGGGGCTTGCCTTGATGCAACCAGATTTACACAGCAACTCTCTGCAAAGGTCATTGAGGTTTAATTTCCCTGCACCTGCCCAAAAAAAAGCTTAAAAATCCATGTAGGGATGAGATTCTTTTCCAAGCTGACACAGCAAGAGCAGTCCTGGCTTTTAAAGGGGAAAGGTTCTGGACAGAACCCAAAAGAACAGGTCTATCTTCCAGTTCGGATCAAACTCTGTGACTGAACTCCAGCAGGCAGCTGAAACACCTTCAAGAATGTTGTCCAAACAATATTTTTTTTAATGTGAGGGCTACACTGCAGGAAAGTCCAAATTTTCTCACAAATCCAACAAAATCCCCACAGAAGAGCAAAGCACACACCAGCAGAGGTTGCAGCTGCCAAACCACAGATCCCAAAACACAAAGACACCTCCTCAAAAATGACCAAACCATAGAATTTAAGGTACACGACTGAATGCGGTATTATCTCTGTGGGGTTTGATAGTGCATTTTCCATAAAATGTCATCTTATACTACACAATATTGTTAAGACATTTTCTCTCAGTATATTGAACAGAATAAAAAATGTCACTACAAAACAATATTATGACCTAGATTTTTTTTTTTTTCAATCTGGTTTTCCAGTAAATCTGGTTTCTAGGCAAATCCATGGAGTCTTTCGAAAACCTTAAGAAAGTCTGGAATCAAAATTATAAAAGCACGATGCATTCTGTTCTTTTGGAAAGGAAGAGACCACATTCACACTTCTCGGTGCATATGACAGCAGCTGCACATATAAAAACTGAAAAAGCTGTGACCTCGGAAGCAAAAGCAGCAGTATTCAAAAGCAGAAAGTAAAAAACCAAAAGATTTAAAGCAAGATACCTACAGAGATGGGATATGTGCAGATGGGATATGGAAAATACCAACGTTATGAGCCCTGGGATTGGGAAGTGAGGAAACACAGATGGTTCTTCTGGCTCATGAGGAACCCCCTGTCCCACAGACACGGAAGCGTGGCAGAGAAGACATCCCAAAGAAATAAAAACAGCCAGGGGAAGCTACACAGCCTGTTAGAGCAGTTCCTGACCTCTCTGCTGAGGTGTCAGAACATCAGGAGGAGAACACCTGGGACACATTAGACCCAAGTATACAAATTCTGCCCAATCCATAGTGGCTCCATGCAGGCCAGGTGTGTCTGCTCCGTGCTTCTGGAATTGAGAGCATGGTGCAGAGATTCCCAAGTGGCTGTGGATAGTCAGCTGGCTCCACACAGGCTAATTTTCTTGGTCTGAAAATTGCAACTCTCAGAGCTGGAAGCAGAGAAGGTGGGAGCATGGAGAAGACAGTGTCAGTTCAGGGGAGAAAGCAAGAAGGTAACCGCAGTATTTTTCAGGTAAGGATGCAAGAGAAGCAGGAGAGTTTGGGGGAAGGAAAAACAAGGATCAGGAGCTGGATCAAGTGAGATGCACTGAACTGCCAATTCCCTCAGCGGTGACACAGGCAAAGAAAGTTGAAAGTGCAGTAGCTGGGAGTACATGAAACTTTAAGTTTGTGCCATCAGTGGCTCACAGGTTGCTGGGAAATGCACTCGGGCTCAGTAGAAATCCTAGTGACAGCCAGGGCTGAGGCTGGGACAGAACACATTTTTTAGAGTGTGGACTCTTAGTGTGGACAAAGAAAATCATCATGAAATCATTACTCATCATCATTAAACCACTTATTTGATAAAGTATTTACACAATTTTCTGTTGAAAGGCTCAATCCTATAGGAATTTTATTTCCAGTTAAAGAACGAATAAATTATCACACCGGTGTACATTTTTATCTTAGTCAAAAATAAACTTACCAGAAAAAGGATTTTTGCCAATTATTAGCACATTTGGCAAAGACATCATGATCAACTGCTGCAAAGTCTCCTACAAAAGTTAATTAAAACATTATTTACATCATCTGTACTGAATGAAAGCAAACATCAAATACCAACACCCACAAAAGAGAAATGAGCATTAATTAAATAGCTTAAAATTTTTCAGGGCTTCATGCCTACACATTCAATACTTAATTATTTGCATTCTAATTAAAAAAAGAACTTACAAATATGAGTTACTGCTACAGAAGCCTTGTTTTACTCGTTTGCACAATCATCTCACACAGCAAAATCCTCTCGTGGCAATGAGCTGGCTTATGGATCTTAAGCCAACGAGATCCCGAGTCTCAGAATGCAGCAAAACCCTTTAAATTTATTATGTTCATGTTTCCCTGGCTAACTTATTGATACATATTTGTTTTATTGGCCCTAAGGTGCATTTCTACTGCAGAAAAATCGATTTCCTTTACTTCATGGTTTTTTTGGCCTCGCCAAAACGTGGATGTGAAAATCCCAGGGGTTTTTGCTGCAGTGACACTGGACCAGCTGTGAATATAAAGGTACAAACCCCTGCCTGCACAATCACATGGAATTTTAGCTTGGAAGTGCCACACACCAGGCAGCAGCTCTGCCTATCTGTTCCATGGATTCCATCAATGGAGCTCCTGTAATGGCTGTAATCGGGTCAAATCCTCAGTCTAGACAGAGCCTAATTCTCCTGAAGCAGAATAGTCTTTCTCCTGCTCCCAGATGTTTATTCCCAGCAGATGCCATCCTATAGTCAGGCTTTCTGTTTTTCCACAGTGACAAATCCATTACATAAAATGTTCCGACTCAAAAGCAGCATATTCCAGAAGAGCCCAAGGCACACATCAGGTGTCACGTTGTAAGCAAAAAACCTAACTGAAGTCCACTTGCTTTAGGTCAAATTGAAAAAAAAGCCAGTATTTCTTGAAAAACACCTGTAGAAATTGTTAGCCACAGCTATACTTGATAGCTCCCACCAGTTAATATAGCACATTAAAATTATATGTAAATTGATTAACAGCAGACTGCAAAATATATATTCCTAAGACAAACTGTAAGGCAGGAGAAAACAGCTTTGGCCTCCTCAAATATCATGAATTTCAACCAACTGTGACACCTGTACCTCTAAGACTTTGATAAAGACGGTTTTCAAATAAAAATAAGACAGGAAGTGCACCATAGGATGTTTTAAATCAATACAAAACTGATAAAATATAAGGAATTCAATGAGTATCGATAGCTACTATGTAAGAAAATCCCATCTTTTCAGAGTCGCTTTCTGTTGTTTTTTGGGGGTGGTTTTTTGGTAGTATCTCAAATAATTCCAAGATGCTGTCATAAAGCTGATCACATATCATAAAGCAGAATATGAGCAGCAGTAACCAAAATATGTGTCCTGTATGGACACGATCACCCGTTTCCTTACAACACCTCTGCCTTGCTCCAGAGATGTCTGACACCTTTTCTGTCACTCAGTGTTAACCTCAGCACTGGGTCTGCTTGCACAAACTTTTACAGTTCATTAGCTTTTATTTTACTGAAGGTTTTCACATCCTCAGTCAAATCTGCTGGGAGTCACTGAAGCTCACTAGATTAAACACCTCTCAAGACCACCAAAAATTTAGAACCATTTGTCCTGAATTAACTGCTGAGAACAGTTCCACACTCTTACACTGCCAAGAAACGTACACACTCAAATTACTGGTTCAGGACCAGAACTGTAATTCCAGAGAATAATAACGATGATGCAGGAACAAAAAAAACTTGACTAATCTCACATAACACCTTAATTTTGAATGTTATATTCTACCGGTGCAGGCTTTTTGACAAGTACATGCAGAGCACCGATGCAATTATTCCCTTAACTGAGAGAGGGTTTTCCATAGATGTTATAAAAGCCCATGGAACAAACCAGCATGGACAAGCTCACAATGAGAAGTGTTAAGAGTTAGGTTAACACAAAGCTAAAAATTCCAAATTCCCACATTCATTGGTGTGTGATTCCAACACTCAGTAAAACCCTCTCTCAGCACAGTGAGTGCTCGGTGTTCCCTGCCCTGGGACCCCAGGCATCCCCAGGGAACAGCCCCAGGCACGTGCCTGTACACTCAGCTTTCAGGAGCACTCAGGTGTGAGGCTCCTGCCTCACCCCAGGCTAAGGGAGGCCTCTCAGTTTGATTCCAAGGCATCCATCAAGCCCAGCTTTCCTGCCTTGGGGAACTTCACAGGTGACAGGAACTCAGCTGACCCCTCTGTGAAACAGCCCATCCTTTAACACTCCAGCTACCACAAAGCACAAACCTCCCTGCAGGCACTGTGGGGAGTGAACATCTACACATGCAAAAAGCAGTTTTAGATTCAAAGGAGCTCTCCAGTTCGGAGAGTAAATGCCTTTACTGCTAGCTAAAACACCAGCCCTTCAATGTTTGCATGGTCCCTCACGTGTGACCAAAACCCTGAAAGACTGGGGAGGGAAAGCGAAGTGTGCAGAACAATTAAAAGGGCACTTCAGTACAGCTTGGACCATTAAAGGCATGGTGACTGGTTTTAACATTTCCTAAATAAGAATACTTTTTTATTTTAAAAAAAGCTCTAATAAACTTATTTCTATCACCAAGGTTTGGAGGAGCATCCACAATCCCAAATCGTCCAAAGGTGCCCAAATGCCAGCAATTCTGCCTGATATGGGAGCACTTGGATTGGTGATACCACGAGGCCAGTGCAGGACAGGGAATGCTTTGTGTTCCAATAAAGATCAATCCTGTCAGTGTCTGTGCCTTCTGTTGCACCAGTTGTGGAACACTAACGCCTGGTGGAAAATGACTTCCATTAGGAAAAGGAAAAGCAAACGGGCCTTCAGAGGCAGCACACGTATCCATGTGCAGGAGCTGCCCAGGAAAGAAGGGCACGAAGTGCTGGGGAGACATTCCCCGGCTGGCCACGGCAGTGACGGCTGGGAACTCTCACCGCACTCAGAGCTCTGCAAAGCACACTCTACGTGTGTCCACAGGAGGAGGAGCAGACTTCAGCACAGGCTGGCCAGGATGTGAGGGGAGAGGCAGAGCAAAGGTTTTCTCCCAGGTCAGGGATCTCCTGGCAGGAAGGAGCAGGGATTGTGGAAGGGCACAAAAAGCCACACTGAAGGGACACTGGTGGCAGCTGCAGTGCCCAGCTGTGGCATGCCCATGTGTAGGACACCCTATCCAGCTCAGCATCCAGCAGGCACAGGACCGGCTCCTCTGCTGCATCAAACTTCAGTGGCTCTTTCACACCTCTTAGACCCTCACAAATTCCCAAATTAAGTCTGAGCCCAGTAAATTTCATCACGATTTCCTTACAAAAATTCCATTTACAAGACTAAATGCACACGTAATAATCTCTCTCGCTGGCACAAAAGTTGCTTCAACTCAGGAAATACCAACCAATAGTGTTTACTGTACTACAGGAGTAATGCAACACACAGAGCATCTCCTCTACAAACAGATCATCATTCATACAGAAGTGTGTCCACACCACCCCTACACCTATAAATAGTGACAAAAAATTTGACCAGATACAGAAACAATCATCCACACAAGTATCTCAAAATACTGATCTGATTTCTGTTACCCTTAAAGCCATAACTATAGAAGAAAATTTAAACATAATTCCAGGCAAAACATAACACAACAAACAATTACTGACCTGATAGTAAGTTTTTATTTGTTTCACCAAAATAGACAAATTTTGAATCCTTAATGATGCATCATTGTTTACTTTTTTGTTTATCCTCTGATTAGCGGACTTTGGATTGCTGCAAAAAGAAAAGAAAAAAAGAACACATTAAACACACTGAACATTAATCTTTAAAGCTTTCTCAATAAAACAAATGATATAGTTAATGTGCCAGCACAGCCATTCCTTGTCTTGATTGCCATGCCTTGTTTCCCCCTCCAGAAATCAATAAAGAGCTGTGGAAGATGGAAAGAGCCTGAAATGTGTCTCTGACACAGCCAGCCAGCCCCACATTCTTGTTTGCCATCAATACAGCCTGAAACTGGGAGCACCCACCACAATTCCCAGGGAACGGGACTGACACGAAAGTTTTTGTGGCTATATGATGTTATTTTACTACCATGAGGCACAAGGAACAAAATGTGATTTTTAACTTTTAGAACGACACCGCATATGAAACACATTGTGCTAACACACACGACACTATTTTAAATACATTTACAGATCGTTGAGATGTGTCAACAAAGGGATTATTAATTGGAGTTTTTGTCATGTACTATCATACACTACCAGATTTTTCTCTGGCTTGTCTTGGCTTCAGAGAGGAAATCAATCACTTTTTCCCTCACAAAGCAGAAAGGATCTGAGGAAATGCAGATGAGTCACCCTTTCTCAATACCTCGTAACACACCGAGCTATTAACAGACACAGGGCAGCATGACAACCATTGACTGGGATTTCTCATGGAAAACCATGCAGAATCAAAGCACCCCCCGCAACACTCGCTGAAATGTTTAAGGAATTCATAAGGGATGGCCAATGGAAAAGTTTCTCACTTTTACAGAGATTCTTGACACAGCTGCACAATGCAACTTTTGATATTTAATGGCATTATTGTATTGTTCCACGATATTATTATCAGATAAATGAGAGCTGGCTGGGATGAGGCACTCAAAAACAAACCACCAACTTCTCCCTGTCAAACCAGGGCCTCCTGCAGGGATGTGTGTCTGCTGGCTCTGGTTTTATTCAACATTGTCATTAATGATTTAAACAACAGAATACAGAATACACTTTCCAGAACAGCCACTGGCAAACTTTGGGAGGAAAAAACCAAAGAACAACCTTCAAAAAATACTATGGCAATGGAGAATGATCCTGGTAATGTGCAAAAGTAATGGAATTCAATAACTCACACACAGGCAAAGGATCAGAGTCAGAATCAAATGCAGAAAGAGGAGTCATTTGCTATAAAACAAAAATGATCTGAACATTGTGGTATCATGACATACTCTGATGCAATTTATCACTTTGACTGGTAGTTTCACATATTCTCTGTACAAAAATTACATCTTTTTCACTTATAAGTTACCTACACAAACTTTATTTGCCTTTAACAGCTTGTTTAACTTTTAGCATATTAGATTTTTTTTTTAAGATATATTTATGTCTTTTCTTCAGTTTATTGCTATCAGCATTTCCTGGCTTGTAAGCACAAATAGAAATAATAGAAAAAACATTGCTGGGAAAGGAAGTCAGGTCTTATAAAAAATGCACCTCCAACACACAGACATTTTTAAAAGAAAAGCAGTAGGCATGGTATCTTTTTTCTGTATTTATTATTACAAATCTAGGAAAATTAGGACAGGAGTAATTGCCTCATTCCTAAATGCTCATCACCATGTTCCTAAAAATATTATAAACAATTAAAATACATTTTAGAACATATTAGCCAAACCATGTGACTAAGCTGTGACCTTGGGTTTCTTAGTTCAGCCAACCTGTAGCTGTAAAAGCAACTAAATGGGCTAAAAATAATTATGCTTTGCAGATGTACAGAACTGGACTCTTTTCCATGCTGAATTCATTCAAATTTGTTAAAATCAGAAGAGAAAATCCACAATAAATCCTGCTGACCTACAGAGATCAGCTGAAGTCTCCTATTTCTACATTCATATCTCCAAAAGGCCGATTTGGGCCCTTAATCTTCATCTTTAATCTTAATGACCATGGGATTATCTCTGGGCTTTTTCATCATCTTCAGCAGCATTTCTACAGCCACACATTTCAGATGCCTCTCCCCTCAGAGCACTCAAAACAGGGCACAGGGGTTTCCTGGATGTTGTGACAGCTCTTATTTTAGCATCAACGCAAAAATTCGTGTGCAACCACAAGAACTCAAAACACAAACGTCATTAAAGCTCAGGCTTTCCATTTTCTCATTTCAAAAGCTGTAGGATATTGAGATTGATCCTGGATGAACAAAAACTTTAACATTTGCTTAGCATTGGATCTTCATGACACCAGGGGATCAGACCCAGCCACCAGGGAAGGTTTGGGCTGCTTTAACAACCTCACCTCCCTCTATGACAAGCTGATCTGCTTAATGCCAAAATGATTCATTCCTCTAGCTTAAAACAGAAAGTTGGGGGTTTTTGTTTTGGTTTTGTTTTTTTCTTTTTTTTTTTTTGGTTTCGTTTGGCTTTTTGTTGTTGGCTTAAATTGCAGGAAGCAGTTTACTGAGGTTGGGAACTTTTGCTGGGAAGACTGAGGCCACAGATGTCCTCTGGAACTGTATCTTTCCCACTGGAAAAACTTTACCGTCCAGTTTCAAGAAGTTCTGCTAGTGCAGTTGATCAGCAGTTAAAATCAGAATGTCAGCCTTGGGACAACCTGGTGCACAGAACAAATTTATTTTAGTAATTTTAAACTCTTCCAAAAGATTACGGCAAAGGGTCCAACAGGAACCCCAAACTCCAAGTTCCCTAACATTTTTCAGCAGAACTTAAAAATAGGTAGTGGTAACAAGAAGTTTAAGCCACTGTTTTTAAGGTTCAGTTAAAGCAAGGTAGCGAGACATCAGTACTAACACTATTAATCTGTACCAATCATTTTTAATTTCATTAAACATGTACCCTCGATAACTCACTATTGGTAGTAGATTCCTTTTTCAGTTTTTTTTTTGGTAATGAATGTCCTCTTGGCTCATTATTCCTCAACCACGGGAGGTCAGTTGTCTTTGACACTCTCAATTAATACGTGTTAGCCATGACTAGGATGAGTGACTTGGCAAGAAAATTGTTTCCAATGCTTTCCAGAGTGAAATCCTGCTCTCAGCACCTTCCAGTGCAGACAGGACTTTACCTCTGTGCTACAAACTGAGCTCTTCCTAACCACATTATGTCATTAAACGATTATAAACACGGACTATTTATAGGCTACCTACTAAAATCACCCCCGTGGTGAAAAGTGAATGCTTAAAACCAAGGGATTCTTCCACCAAGCAGCCTCTGTGCTGGTATTTGGCAGAGTCCCCTAACCCTCAGTCACTGATTTATTTCTGCTTTCCTGACCGTGTTAGAACTGTCAGGTTTGTGCATGGAACAGCCAAGCACAGACCTGACAGACCCTTCCTCACACCACTGTCACCGAAAGGACCATGATTAGGTCCTCAAACAGGAGATTCCTTATGGGAAAAAGAAAATAACTAAACCCACCTTTGCTTTCGGTACTGATGGCCAGCTCTCATTTTCTCAAAGACTCCAACCTGAATGCTCAGCAGTCTCCTTAAGCCACTAAACAGCATTTTAAATATTCTTCATTTAGTCAGTACAGTCCATCGTCTTAAGTATTGACACCTTAATTTGTCTCTCTCAAAGAGGAAATAATGCAGTTATTGCATTATTGTTGCAGGATGTTGGCAACACATTTCCACTACATTCATGTAGAATTGTATTTTTCAGGCTGGTCCAAGTCAGGGCATACTAATGTTTTTTACCAAGCATTTGAAGCAATGAATGAAATCTGATGTGCAACTATTTTTCACACAGGAAGATAAAATTCTAAACAGGAACTGCCAAAACCTTATAAGAGCATCTTTAAATTGGTTTGCAGTTCTTGAAAACTAATTTAATAAAGATTTTAATGAAGTACTTGTACCCATTTGTTGAATTGTTGCATTTTTATGACCAATAAAATGTTTATAATGGTTATATTTTTATTAATGCAAAACAATTCTGTTTATTAGAATACATTAGGTCCAATGACACTGAAATAAACCGGTGGAAATACAGGACACAAATTAAATAATTTTGAAGATAAAAAGGTCTATTTTGGAACCAGTTTAAGACACAGCTTTAAAAGCAGCTTTTTAAAATGGTAAGATTCCAGTGGCTACTATTTATAAGGCCATCCATGCTCTGAACTGCTCCTTTTATGAGGTGGGGATACTGAGCTGCTTCAGTGGCAAACAGCCCAGCAAAATAGGGCAAATCTGTCTAGAAGTCGATAGGAAGCAGAGCGGTAAAAGATACCCTTAAGCAATTTTACATTTAAGAGCAACCTACTTATGACAAGATACATTAATTTCAATAGCAATAAAACCAGACAGGAGCATCTATCCCAATAATGCATTAGTTTAAAACTCCTGATTACAGAGAGAACTTCAGTGATTTTGAAATACTACCAGTGTCATGAATCACAGATTGAGACTTCATATAATCAGGGATTATGTGTCTTTAATTTTTCCATTGACCAAAATCTATCAGAAATGGGAATGTGATAGCTTAATGGCCTCATGCTTAAATCTATGCAGACTGCCAACCAGTTGTGTCCTCCCTTGCCATCTGTTCCTCGATGGTACTTAATGATTAAGTCTGGTATCATAACGCACCCTAATTTGAAATATACCATTGTTTGAATGTATTTGGTGAGTTCAGTGAAATGCTACCCTGTGGTTTAGCTTACAGCAGCACAGCATTCACTTGTACAAATATATGCTGCTAGCCTAATAAAGTTGTATTTTCTGCAAAGTCCTTTTAACTGGAATGCTGAGGTTCACTCTTGGTATCTGTCAAATATTTCAGTAATTACTGATAACAGAATTTTAGGATAGACTTCAACTAAAGAAGCAGCATCTTCATTATTTACTACTGCCAAGAAAATAATAAGGAAGCTCAAAACGTGTTTTACAAGGAGATTGAATACAGCCTATGTGTCATTTTGCTGACAACAATAAAAAATTCAAAATAAAATTGGGGCTTTCACTGGAGAAAAATTGATAACCTTCAAGTTGCCTAACATTTGACAATCTACCTCTTAGTTGTAAAACATTGCATTTCTATCCTTGAGACAATACTGCTTGAGCAGAACCAAAGCAGTGTTGAAATGGTCATCTGCTCAAACATCTGAAGATATCCCAGACACTGAGATACCCTTTGCCACAAAATCACTATTAATACCTCAATTTAAGGGCACTTTGCTAACTCTGCACTTAGCAAGGACTGGCTGTGTGTGCCAGAAGTTCAACAGCTGTATCCAACGTTTTCTGCCTCGTGATCACACGAGCTTTAGGAAGCATGCCTAACATCAAAAGTCTTTTGGCCCTTGCACAAAACCCCACTTCCTAGGATTATGTCCAACATCACAAACTGTCAGGAGGCTGAAGCCCTACGCCTCCTTAAAAAAATCCAACAACCAAACCATGACCAGCTGGCCTAACCCCAAGGAGTGGCTGGTGGGATCACAGGGAGCACTGCCAAGCGCGCACCCGTGGATGCCGAGCACACGCAGACAGCTTCCCTGCTGCCAGCCTCGCCTCAGCATCGGAGCGGGCTCAACTGCTCCCAGGCAGCTGCCCGGTGCCCCAGCAGCCTGCTGGCACTCCCAGCACGGGAGCCGGAGGGTGCTAGAAGAGCTGTAGCTGTGTCCTGCCCAGTGCCCTGCGTGTCCCTGCCCCAGGGACGGGGACCTGCTGCACCTCACAACCCCTGCGTGGTCCCACTGCAGGGCAATACCAGCGTGAAGAGACATCCCCTCACATCCCAGGTTTACATGTGAATGTGCCGACAGCCAGGCAAAACCACAGTACACTCAACAGGTCTGCTGACTGATCTTTAATTTCTTCCTCACAGGGTTTAAAAAATACCCGGTGAAGTCCGGAACAGCCCAGATTTATTTTTGTTCTCTTTTCCCTAACAGCAGTAAGGAAGATGCACGCAGGTGAGTAAAATGTATGAGAAAACAAGAAAGGAGGTAAAACTGTTCACCTGTCATTGACTTAAGCACACATTTGTATCACTCCCAAAAACCTCTAAGTTCCAAGTTTAGAGCACAATCACCGCCTTCATCATCAAATAGTATGAAATAACTTTATTACTATTGTTTCACCTTGACTATTCTTTTCCTACCACACTAGAAGGTAGTATGTAAAAAAAATAAAGCTTTCTGCCAAAAATTGAACCTAATGAGTCACTGCTGACTGCATGAAGTAACCTGGGTGAGCATCCCACAACAAATCAATGAATGTGGAGCAGCCTCTGCTCCACAGATGGCAAAAGGTAATCTGGCTGCCACCAAATTAAGAAGTGCCACTCACAGAAAGGAAAATCTATAGGATTCAGAGCAGCACAGAACACTTTACACACAAAATAAACACACCTAGGTAATAAAAATTTGAGAATTCCTACAAGAAACATCAACAAGCAAAACTTTTTATTGAGGAAACAGATGAGAACCAGAAAGTCTGACAAACACACTCTACTCCAACAAATCTAAATACCTTTCAAGGGCCATCTTGTTGGTTTGCTTGGTTGGTTTTGGAGGGTTTTTTTAACTGCTGAAGGTTTAGCAGGAAATATAATTTGAAAAGGGACAATTAAACTGCTGTACTTGCACCACACATTTTTCCAAATCAAACTAAACCCAAAAGGTGCCCAAGGATGTAAGAGTGTCCAGGCCAAAGGTCAGGAAAGCAAGGAGATGGACATGCCACAGAAGCAAAATACTGAGGACGATGAAAGTCTGAAGTTTGGACTTCTACTTCAAGCACTGCGTGTTATTTTCCCTCCCCAGCCTACATTTTTGATTTCTGAAAGGAGTCCAAATTTTTAAGACCTATTCAGTTCAGTACCAGTTAACAGAGCAGTTGAGAAGCGCTCGACTTTGTGATGAACACCTCAAAGCCACTGACCACGAGGACGCTGCAGACATTGCCACCCGCAGTAATCCTGTGACAGCAGGAAGATCAGCTTTACCCAGGAGCACTCCCGCATCGGCATCACGGGATGCAGCACGACTTGGCACCGAGCATCCCAGGGCACTGCAGTGAGGGGACGCTTTCACCGCGTACCTTGGGAGGCTCGTTCTGCAAACGTGCAGGTGTTCGTTTGGAGAAGCATCAGGAACACTTATAAAAGGAGCAGAATAGGGCCAGCAAGTCGTCATCACTGCCAGGAAGAAGCAAGCAGTACAGAAGACAAGACAATAAACACTTATTGCCCTGAGCAAATGACATTTGTGGAGCTAACATGCGTTCTAAGACATGCAAAATACTAACAGCAGGGGAAATTACTATGTAGGATTTAAAAGCAATACACATTTATGCAGTCTTCTTTATTTAAGCTGAAAAAAAAACTTTTAAGAGGAGTTTGTAAGTACAAGGTTTTTTCTTCTATCCTAACTAACAGCACCACAGCAGCATGTACTTTGCTTTATTTGATAATCACAGCACTACCAAAAATTATTTCTCCTTTGAAAGACTTCGAAGAACGTTCACTCATTTGAGTCTTTACTTTGAACTTTGCTGAAGCTACAAATTCTCTAAAAAAAAATTAGTACTTCAGAGTCACAATAGTCTGACCTCAGGTAAGCACCTCAGCGCTGAGTATTAAGAACTGCAGGAAATACTGATGTGTGATCAGCCAAGTGAGATGGCACCAAAGCCACACAAATATTGCAAATATTAGTGACTAGAAAGATCTTCAGTTGTAAAACAGCACCACATCGATTCCCACTAAATATTTTTGGTTGGAACACCATGACTTTAGATAATTTCCCTTCCTTACAAAGGGAAATAAACCCTCTATAAGTAAATTATTAATAATAAAATACGTATTTTCATCTTTCTCCACACCCATTTTTAGACTAGTGACAGTGTGACATTTGTCTACATTCTCTCATACATCTCCTCGCATCTGTATTGTGGTTTTGCCCAGCACACACAATACTCCAAATATACAGCAAGTGTATTCCCAAGCTACCAGGAAATTCCAGCAGACACTTCTTGCTCAGGGGCTTATTTAAGAAAAACAAAGATACAACACAGAGAAAAACTAGAACAAATATTTCCCTGAAGCTTAAACCAAGATAAAATTCTGTAATAAACCTAAGTGGACTGTCTTTCCTGTCACTACAGGAAAGGAAGCAAGTATTGGAGTGTCTCTAAATGTGCAACGCAAAGATTCACTCAAAGGCCAGGAATACCAGACACCATTTATGAGTTCACCTCTTACTATTCCCCATCCAAAAATACAACATCAGAGAATTTTTGCTTGGGTCAAGCAGTAGCCTTGCTTCAATTCAAAGCCTTGGCATCAATTAATCCCATGAAATGAAGGGAAGGCATTTTGCAAACAGTGCTCAACAACAACTGCCTCTGGAGCATCTTCAGGACAAAGCCTGGACTCTAAAACAAAGCAAACAAACACAGAGACTCTCACACAGTTATTCCCAAATAATCTTTGGCCACTGAGGTCATAGGCTCTAACAAAGCAGCATTTTGGAAAAATGTCTTGATCCCTAAATAATTACTACCTAGGGAAAAGTGGTGCGTTATGAAAGACAAGGAAGGCAACAAATTGCTATTTAGCTTAGAGAAAAAAAGAGGAGGAATCAAAAGTAAGAGGAACAAATGAACGAACACAAAACTTAAAAGTCTCTTCTTAACAGAAGAAACAAATGAGGAAAATCTAGAAGTAAAGCTCAAATTTGGTGTAGATTGATTTCGATGTGCTTGATTTAGCACCCAAGCTCAGTTAACTAGGTTAGTTTTTAAAAGAAAGATCAGAGCAGAGCAATACTTTGCAAAGGTTTGTGGTGCAGAGATCCCCAGACCAGCCATGAAATCTGAAGCAGCGCAGCCTTGCCACTGAAGGGTACAAGCTGATCAGCCAGGTGTCTGTAGCCAACTTAAAACTCTGGATTTTACTGCTGCTCTTATTCTCATGGAGTGCTTTGAAACAGTCTGTAGAATGTGAAATGCAAAATTCTCTGAAAAAGAATCTGTAAAGCCATAGTGAATGTATGTTCTTTCCTTGCCAGAATGCTTTCAGTGCTGAGACAAGTTATTTTGATATTAGATCTAAGATGGCTATTTAAGGAACAGGTTGACAGGCTTAAAAGAAATCTCTGTATGTATTAAAAAGTAGTTTTAAATTCAGTTTTTATTCCCTGGCCCAAGGTTCTAGCCTAGAGTAAGGATGGGGTCAGTAGCAAGCTACCAAAGGAAATAAGGAGACAGACTCAAAGAAATCAAGATGGCACATGAAGGAGAGAGGAAAGAAGTGGATGTGGATGTGTAAAGGAAGGTTAGATGATTTAATTTCTAATCTTCAGAACTTTGCAAGGAGCAAGAGTGAACTATAAAGTAGTTTCCTACTCAGAAATAAATCAGGGAAGCCAGGATGAAGGAAAAGTGGACATCAGCTGTGGAAAAGGGTATAAAAGCATAACAAAAACTAGTAAAACAGAGACAAGCCAAAATCAAGCATTCCATGTTCAACCTATGCATTTTTCCCCTTTATCTATCAAAAACCCAATGGCCTCAAGTGCAGGCATCAGCCGATGCCCACCTCATCCATCCAATTCAGAGCTCACTGCAGGCTGATAGTCCAGTCTAAAATTATTCATCGTTATACCAAGAACTATGTTTTCCTCTTCTCTAATCAGAAGGGTTTCATTCCAACAGTCCTGATGTGCATTGTGCTGGACCACTAATCAAAGAATTTGCTTCTTTACAAAAAAAGTGACTGTTACAAATTCAGCTTTCTTGAAGAAAAATCTCAGCCCTCCTTGCTGCAGAGCCATTCTTGGGAGCAACAACTCTCCCGAAGTCCAAGTGACACCTTGCACCTGTGGAAACCTGACAGAGCACATCTGGGAAGTGTGAACCTAATCCATGAAGTGATAAAGGTGTAGACTTAATAATATCTGACTTTTTTCTAAAATACATGTTCCTACTTCTGCTGCCAAAGTCACCGATTTCCTTTTCCTCAAAACTCTTCCATTTCCCCACTCAGCCAGAGCCTGGCTGAAGCTGCCTCTCCCTCCCTGGTCTCCCCAAGAAGGAGTTAATTGGATCGAGTGGCTGTTCCTGCACTCTTTCAGAGAGCCAGGCAGCTGGCTCCAGCACTGGAGACGGAGTCCAGTTTTCAGGGGAAGATATAGGCAAGCCAGAAGTATGGGCTGGCAAGCTCAAGGGCTCGGAAAAAAGCACACGAGTGAAGGCTGAGAGCTCAGAACGGGAGCCAAGGAAGCTGTCCACATTCTAGGCACACACCACCAGGGTGCTGGGAGGAAACAGGCAGCCAGTCCACCTGGAAAATCTGATGGTGTAAAAGGCCTGCAAGTGGATCCAGTCAGCAAAAAACAGTGGGAGAATGGCAAAAGGGGAAAAACCCAGGAGAAGAATAAAAGACTTCATCTTTGAAGCAGTTTTCAGCATGTCTGGATGCAAAGACCGATACGGAAAGTATCACTTAATACATGTAATTAAGACCAAAGTTATAAACGGCACACTGGGATGAAAGCAGCCAGGTTTTCCAGACAGTGGATTAAATTAACTCCGTTAAAGAGTTTGGTTCTGTACATTACCAACTCTGCATACAGTCTGGGTCCAATAGCTCCTTTAAACCAGATTTATTTCCACAAATACAAAGCACAGTAAAATAAAACAATTAAAGCTAAAGTACTGTTTCAAGTCTTTGTTGCTTGACCAAATATTAATGGTGGTGGTAAATGTAATGAAAGCCCCAATCTTGTAACTACTTGCAGCTGTCTCTTTTTATTCAAAGGAACCAGCAAGACTCTTGTCAGTTTGGGAACCACAGCTCATACCAACAGACTTTCAGCATTTCTTACCCAATCCTATTGGAATTCAGTTAACAAATATCAGAGAACAAGACCTATCAAAAATGGAAATTAATACCACTCAGAAAATGAGTGTTTCTGTAAAAATACAGTGATTTCTTTGGATGAGAGGAGTTTATAAACGGTACAATGCTTAGACTATTGAAAAAACTCGAGGTGGTGTTAATCAGGTTCTGGAAAAATATCTCCAGGACAACTGAGTATTATTTTACTGCAATTGTACTTGGGTGTGCAACAGGTGACTAATCCACTGAATTACACTGGTTCACAGATTTCAGCACCATACACAACAAATTTTACTCAAGCCTATGAGCGCTCTATAACGTCAGCAGCCTCACGATACAGAGGTGCAGTGAAGGCATGAAGCATTCCTGGTATGTTCCTCCACCTCCCTGCCATGGCAGAACACCACTGCAGTGATGTCTCGTGCTCTGATTTATTTCCAAGAAGCGTGACCCCTTTTTTGTATCAAAGAGCACAAAGATAAAGGCTCAGATTTAGAAAGACAGATGGGTTTCTATCCACAAGTATCAGATACTGACTGATCCCAGCAGAAGGTAAGTAACCGGATACTTTTGAAGAAAGGGACCTAAATTTAAACAGGAAATTAGAGACATTCTCTCCAGTTAGAAGCTAATATTATAAACACTGGGACTCTCCTTAATTAAAAGTAGAATTTAAAAAATAATAATTAAATTGGTCAGTAGCATCTCCAGCAAGGAAGAGCCCTTCAGATGTAACTGGGAACTGAAGAGAATTTGTGTAATTTTCATATGTCCCAAAACATCCAAAAAGTCAAAGGTCAAAAACATACACGGAATGTGATGAATTCTCTCGTGGATGAGGTACTAATAAACCCCACAATCTCAGTACGACCCTGCAACTATTCCAATGCTGACACCTCTCCTCCCTGTCTGAATCACTACAATTGTTGAAAATAAAGTTGATCCAGGCAAGCACAAGGAGAAGCAAATGCTGGACTGACAAACTCTCACTTGTAGATGATGGAGGGCAGGATTAACTCTTTTCTAACTGAACAAAAAACCTTCTCCAACTAACAAAGCCACTTTTTTTTTGACTGTGTAACTGTTTACAAACCATGCCTAATCCAATATTAACACTCACTTTTATGGTCACAGAATTTGTTTTTTCAACATTTGGCAAGAATAAAGTAAGTATTAAAGTATATGTGCAGCAGGACCACAGCACCTCTAACAGCCTCCATTGCCATAGCTCCTAACCACAGACCTCTAGTTCTCATGTGAAGTCACTGAGCTTTAAAAAAAACCCAAAACAAACAACCAAACCCAACCCCAGCATTCTGAAGAAAAACACTTTTCTTTTGAAGTCACATGACACAAATTTTTCTGCCACATTTCCTCAATATATGGTAGTAAAGAAGGAAAGGAAAATAAAAGTGAAATAAAAACGGAAAACACTGGAAATAATCTATATTGATGATTAGTTAGAGCTGCATCTTTGAAGCGTTTTTGCAAATGAAGACATTGCTTAATAGGTGGATATTCAAAGTGGGCAGGACTAAAAGTTCACACAGGTTTCCACAGTGACTTCACCGCAGACAGGATCACACTGCAAAACATGAAACAATTTTTCCCCTATTTCAATCCTGGCACAAAACCCAAAACAAACTGAACCTTCCCAAAATACGAACAGAGTTCTAAGAGGCAACTCTAAGCAGTAACCAGCTGTAATGCATCTCAGTTCCCAGAAGACCTTCCAGTGTAGTGACATATATCTGAAATTAATTTTGTTTTTACACTGATGCTTTTACACACACCTCCAGTTTGAGGTAGTTGTCACTGTTCTGAGTACCAAACTATTTTTTATTAAATTTACATCTCCAATGTGTATTTTTTACGCATAAACACCCACTGCTTCCTAAGTACAGTAATCATTGCAGGAGGTCAAGGATGCACAAAGTCACAGCCAAATTCAACGCACAGTGCCTTAGGCATGGGAATGTTCCTTCTCCACAGGTTTCCATTTTACATACATGCAGCAGGTATCAATTTATCCTCAGTATTAAAAAAATGACTGATAAAAGTTTAAATTTAAGACTATATTCTTCAAAATCACCTTGTTCAAGGGCTAAATTTGCCTTCCAGCTCTCAAACTTTTTTATCCCATAGAAGCTCTACATATCAAATGCGTGGCCACAGCTGACAATCTACTTACTTTACGTAGTCCAAGAAAAAAAGAAAGAAGTTGTAAAATAAAAATAGTCTTCTTCAGTGAAATGCATCACTTAAAATTCTTATTCAAGTGTGCCAGAATCCACTCAGGATTTTTTTTTCCATTCCACCAAGTTTTCCATGTTTTTCAACATTAGAGTGACTATCAGAAGCGAATACTTGGGAGTTTCAGTTGTACAGAAGTAGGTGACAAAGAAAATACTGGTTTCAAAAGGCTGTGAATTCACACTTAAATGTGGTAAAGTGTTGCTCTTTTGGCACAGATTAGTTACACAAGCTGAACACCAAGGACAAAAACTTTTAAAGCACTAAATATGAGTAAAAGCTATAAAGAGAGCAAGAGGATGCTCATCCCTGAGCAGTGTTCCTGAGGAACAGCTGCCAACACAAACTGCTCATGCACTGATGGATGTACCCAGCCAGCAACAAGCCCACAGCTTTTCATACCTATACAGAAAACAGATGTATTTCTCTGCAGAGACTTAAAATATCAAAAAAAAAAAAAGGTATGTAGAAATTTTTGCACTAGTAACACTTTTATGATTATATCACTACACACCTGACAAGTGTTACTCCCCAGCATGACAGTAGTGGGCAACATTCCAGTCAAAATTATGATTAACAGAGAGCCACTGTAAAGGATTTTTTCTGACAACCAGAGTTTTCAATAAACAGTTTATAAACCCATGTAAAAATGTTTCTTCTGTGGGTTGCAGCCAGAGAACACTCTACACTCACAATTAAAGCATCAGCTTTACTGCTTAACTGCTATCTACTCTGGTTCGGAAGCGTGGAAAATGAAGAGGAAGGAGTTTAAGGGCAGTCCTTTTATTCAGTGAACAACCCTGTGTGAGTTGCATGCCATCCTTAAGTTGCATGTCACGTGCACCAAGATATGGATTAGAACCTTATTAGCCAAGCAAATTTATTCAAAATTTTCTTTATGAGCTTGACTTACAGCAGGATGAACCTTTTTTATGCCTCTCAGTGGAAATCTGGGAAACTATTTACAGTCATCCCATTTCCAGTAAGTTCTACAATGATGATTCAGCCTGTATCACACTATATATCCTGCAAATACATTGCTCGGACATTCAGCTGTGCAGAGCTGGGATCTGCCACGATCCCAAGTCTCCTCTTAACTCACCGCATGACCGTGTCAAGCACAAATGAAAGTAATTTACCAAGGTCAGCATTGGGAGAGGGGAAAAAGGATTTTTCATAAGGCAGCGAAAAAATACAAGAGAAACAAACCAGCAAAAAATAACCCCAAGGCAGCGCTTGCCCACACTCACATTTGCAGCATGACTTCGTTCAGATACACTCCATCCACCAGCGCCACATATTCCTCCAGGTTGGTCCCATTTCCTCCAGCTAGCGGTCCGAATGTCTTCACCTGGAACAGAACCAGCAGCAGCACCGTGACACCAACTCCACCTCGCTCCCCTGCCGCAAGGCTCTTCTCCTCAAACAATGAGCAAATAAAACCAGGAACGTGTGAGAGGAAAATGAACGCTTACCCAGGTGACAAGAGGGCTCGACATGAACTGCTCCAGAAGGGGTGTGAAGATCTCGTTCTCCATTTTACAAAAAAATGGTTAACATCAATGCAGCTCCTCTGATGCAAAAAATAAAGATAAGTCCTTCACTGCAGCAACTCTCTGGAATGCTCCAAGGATTCAGCTGGAGTGAGTGAACCCCATTTTTACAAAGCGATGCAACAGCAACAAAAGTCAGTGCACTGGCAAGCGGGATTTATCTTCCTCTTTCGAGAAAAAATGCATCTGAAAGTCCATCTACGCGTATTTCAGCCTTTCCATTGATGCCTCTCCCTTCCTACATAGCGAAGGGGTGGAAGGAAGGAAGGAAAGAAAAGAGGGAGGCTGCCTAGCTACTGGGATTCTGCATCAGACAAAAAAAAAAAAGAGAGGAAGGAAAAATCTGCTTCAGCAGCGGCAGCGCCTCAGAAAGGAAGGAGAAATTCCAGCAAAACTCCGCAAGCTCATCCTGCCCCTTCTCCACAAAAAAAGCCCCAAGCCCAGGCGAGGGGAGCAGCGAGGGCAGCGACCCCCGCCCCTCTCGCAGCCAAGCCCCCCGGGCTGCGGCTGCACCAGAGCCCCGCTGCCCCCCCTCAATGGCACCGACAGGGAACCGGCCCCCGGAGGGATCGGGAGCTATTTTAAATCAGTTCCCTTTTCTATCCCTTCCCTTTTCCACTAAACTACGACGCCAGAGAGCGGCAGGACCGGCACACGCCGCCCGGCCCCGCAGCCTCGCCCTTCCCCCGCGCTGGCCGCTCCCCTCAGGCTCCACTCTCCCCTCGCCGCTCTCGGAGCGCCCCCCGACCCCTCCCCAGCTGTTCTTCCTGCCGCTCCGCCGCCGCTCCCGCGGCACCAGCTCCGCTCCCCACCCCCGTCCTCCCGAACTGCGGGGCCACCTCGCCTCAGCCAGCGCGGCCGCGCCGCATCACTCGCCCCCTCCTCGTCCTCCTTCCCTCCCTGCCTCCCGCCCGCTCTCCCTTCCCGGCGGGCGGCTCCAGCGCGCGGATCCCTCCGCCCGGAGCCGGGTATCCCTCCGCCGCCGCTCGGGGATGGCGGCGCGATTAGAAAGGGGCGGGGCCGCGGCCAAACCGCTGCAGGACTCGCGCCCGGCGCGCGCGCGCGCGCGGGATGCGGCTGTGGGCAGCGCTCAGCCTCCGGCGTGAGGGGGAGACAGCCTAGTCCCTTCCCCGCTCCCGGAATAAAGGTGCCCCTGAGGGAGGAAATGCTCTTCCAATCCCCCTTTTGGGGGGATAAAGGTGTCCTTGAAGGAGATGCTCTTCCATTCCCCTCTTGGGGAATAAAGATGCCTGTGAAGTGAAGACTTATCGCGGGAGGGATAGTCTCCATTTCCCTTAGGAGAATAAGGGTGCCCGTGAGGGAAGAAGTGTGGGAGGAAAAGATGCTCTTTCATTCTCCTGTGGGGAATAAAGGTGCCCGCGAGGGGAAAACTCAGCCCAAAAGAATAAATGTGCCCGTAAGGGGAAAAGCACGTGAGCGAGGGAGAGAGGGAGAGGCTCTTCCAATCATCTCTTGTGGGCGGAAGGTGCTCGTGAGGGGAAAAGGGCGGGAAGGAGATGCTCTTCCATTCCCCTTTTGGGGAGTTAAGGTACCCGTGAGGGGAAAAGCGTGTGAGGGAGGGAAATGCTCTTCCATTCCCTTCTTGGGGAATACAGGCGCCCATGAGGGGAAAACTCAGCACCGGAGGGATATTCTCTATTTCCCTTAGGAGAATAAATGTGCCCGTAAAGGGAAGAGCACGTGAGGGAGGGAGAGAGGGAGAGGCTCTCCCAATTCCCCTGTGAGGGAAGGAAAAAGCGCAGGAGGGAGAGGCTGTTCCAATCATCTCTTGTGGAATGAAGGTGCTCGTGAGGGGAAAAGGGCGGGAAGGAGATGCTCTTCCATTCCCCTTTTGGGGAGTTAAGGTACCCGTGAGGGGAAAAGGGCGGGAAGGAGATGCTCTTCCATTCCCCTTTTGGGGAGTTAAGGTACCCGTGAGGGGAAAAGCGTGTGAGGGAGGGAGATGCTTTTCCATTCCCACCTTAGGGAATAAAGGTGCCTGTGAGGGAAAAAGTCGGCACGGGAGGGATATTCTCCATTTCCTTTAGGAGAATAAAGGTGCCTGTGAGGGAAAAAGCACGGGAGGGGGAGAGGGAGGGAGGGAGGGAGAGGCTCTTCCGTTCCTCCCTTAGGGAATAAAGGTGCCCGTGAGGAGAAAACTTGGCGCGGGAGGGAGGGAGATGCTCTTTCATTCCCCTCGTGTGAAATAAAGATGCCCATGAGGGGAGAAGGGTGGGAAGGAGATACGCTTCCATTCCCCTCTTGGGGAATAAAGGTACCCGTGAGGGAAAAGCTCTGTGTGGGAGAGAGATGACTTTCCATTCCACTCTTAGGGAATAAAGGTGTCCATAAGGGGAAAAGATGCTCTTTCATTCTCCTTTGGGGAATAAAGGTGCCCATGAGGGAAAAACTTGGTGCAGGAGAGAGATGTTCTTCCATTTCCCTTTTTGAGAATAAAGGTGCCTGTAAGGCAAAAAACTCATACCCTCAGGAAGTGGAATCCAGAAGCAGGACAGGTTTTCTCCTCAGGAGGTGGAATCCAGACATACCCATGTCAAGGCAAAATCCAGCTTTCTGGAAAGGTTTTGTGGGGAATCAGAGGATGACAAGCAGGGTGTTGGCCTGATCCATTGTCCCTTCCTTGAGTCTTCTGCTGCTACTTGTGCTTCCAATATCCAATCCTGCATTAATATGCGTGGATATATCTGCTTAATACATTATGTGGTTCATTGACAAAGCATTTTACAAAATCTCAAACTAAATCCAGCTTATCTTCTGTATGGTATAAATTAAATTGCAGCAGCATTTTTTCAAATACCTTTAGTTTTGCACACACAATTTTAAAAAACCCCAAAACTCACAAAATATTGCAATAAAAGTGACTGAAATTAAGCGCTTTTGAAAAAAAATCAAGTAACAGCTAAACAGATTACATTTTTCTTAACCCAAATACTGGATATACATTTTTCCTAATGTCCAAGATTAGGAAAAAAAAAATTCCAATTGTGACCTGTTTCCCATGAAGAAGGCCTAAGTAACAGATTAGAAAAATAAATTATGGACCTTGCAATATTAGTCTGTCTTTTGCAGCCTAAGGATTTTTTTTTTTAATTTAGACAATGTTACATAGTTAAATGACTTTGATTCTCACAGTTTTATTTTTTCAGCAAAAATCAGGTCTTTCCCTCCCAAACCAGAGCCCTAGAGTGGACTCAGCCCTCTTGTGAAACAAAAGAAATAAGGAAGGGCAAAGGAAAACTCTGCAGTCTTGGTTCTGAATAAGAACCTGGTGATCCATGAGTGAAATAACTGCCAATAAATCCCCAGACCTTAAAGGCAGCCACAAAAGCATTTTTGTACAAGCCTGACCAACCAACCGCTCCGTTCCCTGTGTCTGGCAGCAGTCTGTAAACATGCGATTGTGCCCACAATGCCATGGAACTTCCCTGGCTCATCCTCTCGTTTCTTGTGGGCTCTAATTAGGCAGTAATGACTTTGGCATAAAGCAATTTCTAGGAATTAGAGACCGGTCAGTAGAAGTTGATAGCCCATGCAGTAGTAACAGCAGCTGGCTCATGGAAACCATTTTATCCTAGCATTCCTAGAGATTCCCTAGCATTAAAAATTGAATTAAATGGTTTTAGATGTTTTTGCTTCCATCCACATCACGCAGTTGGCCTGCGTGCTCAGCATGGCTGCTGATCACTGCTCCTGCAGAAAGACTGCTACATTTTAGATATGAAATGCATTGTCAGCTGTTTTCTCTTGGGTGATTTACAGTTCCTTATTTGAACTGGAGATTCGTACAAGATGAAATTTCAAAGGTATCCAGATGTAGTCAGAGGAGTTTTGTTTTCAGTTTTGGTTTGGGTTGGGTTTTGTTTTCTTTTTTTTGTCCCAAGACTAAGAGCCCTGAAAACCTGTGAAGAAGGTCTAAGGTTTCTTTAAGTAGCTTGCACTTTGTCCCACCAAGTGTGAGAATATTTACCTCATTTTCAGGTACACACAGACACGGACCAGGATGAACTGCTGCCAGGGCAGATGTTTGTGGTGGAGCTGGAGCCAGAAGAACCTGGACTGCAGCCACCTCAGCGAGGTGAGACAACTCGCCCTAGGACAGGAAGCTGTCAGCCTTTGATTGCTGAGCCGCTGTTTGACAGACAACCCTTAAAGTGAATTAAAATGTTTGTCTTTTGAGTTGTTTCTCTGATCCCGAACTGAATACGGAAGGCTTTCATTTTCAGCATAGCTGTCGGGAGTCCCAGGAGAATTGTTCTAGGAAATGCTTAGAAGTCACAGCTCTACAGGGCTACATTACTGTAACCTGTAGCTTGTGATATATTTGGCTGCATTGTTTTTAGCACTTTTTACCTGGGAAGGCTCCTAAAAGAAAGTTTGATGACTGCACTTAGAATGGTAAATCCCAGAAACTGAGGAAGTTGACAACTGAAGTCAGCTGACCCAGAAACAGAGAAGAAACATTATTATAAAACTGAAGTTTTAATAGTCTTAACTATTCTAAGAATGTACATTCAGGAATATTTGGGAACTAAAAAAAAATTCCTTTCTATAATTTGAAAAAATGCAGAGAACAATCCTGTTCTTTCACATCTCATTTTCTAGAACAGCACTGTCAGTATTTAATACAGAGTGTGGCCTACTGCTTCCGAAAAAACAGATTTAGAGATTAACCTTGTTGTTTGAAGAGCGATGTTTGTTCTTGTACAGGTAGAGCATCTTCATCTCCTTTCTTTTGCATCTCCCCCGTACCACAAAGACTCTACATTGAAGACACGGAAATTATAAGTTATCTGTGCCTAGATCCCAGATCTGCAAATTACAGAGTTACTTCATCTTCTCAGTAAACTTTTTTTGCTCGTGGCATCATTTCCTGTACCTGCTATTGCAAAATAAAAATTGAAAAAGAATGACTAGAACGCAACCTGACGCCTTAAATCTGCAGACAGCAGGAGAGTGGGACCACGTACAGCCCCACTTACCTTGTCAGGGTTTGTCAAAGCATTTCTGGTCAGCCCTGCCCACAGTGAGCCAAGGGAGGGGACAGTTTGGGGAGTAGATTACAACCAACCTGCCCTTTTTAGCTGATGCAAGACGCAGTGGTTTTCTCTTCCTCTCGCACACGAGTAGAGGAAAGAGGTGACGCTGCTCTCGCTGCTGGCTCTGCCTTCCAGTCAGCACTGCCGGCTCGGCGGCCTTTGCCTGATGGGGCTTCAGAAAACGGCAAAAGCAGGCACCAAGTGTGGGTGCTTGGGATCCACAGCAGGATTATGCAACCACAGCCAGAACTGGAATGTTCTGAATGAATATGGGCTGGCTTGATAGGACAGTGTCTAGTGAAAACTGCAAGCCAATGACAAGGATAGCCACCTTCCTTGTTCTGTTTGCTCCCGGAGAATCCCACTTCCCTATCAAACCAAGACTATAGCAATAGATGGGGCAATAAAGAGCAGAGTAAGGGCACTGAGGGGTTGAGCGTTTTTAAATATGGCTATGAATTCCTAAAGGTGCCACAAATACAGCAGACTAAAAGTTACTTTTTGTTCCACAGGAGTGGACAGAAGGGGAAATCCCTCTGTAACATTAATAAAGAACTGAAAATTCCACAACAATTCTTGAAGATTTCTTCCCTACTACAGTGTCTGCTCTGACGTGACCAAAATTCCCCATTGACTTTAAGGGAACTTCCTGAGAAAACTGTAAGTAACCTCAAAACGAGGGTATTTTAAGTGAAAAATTAAGAAGAAAAGAGTAGGGGCTTGGGGAAAGTTGGTGTTGCCCCTTTAAGATGTTTTGCAGGTCCCAGACATTTTACAGGTTGTGTCCAACTGTAGCAAGTAGCAAGAAATTAGTACAGAGACAGCAGACAAAGAATACCCTGTATGGGTACCAGTGTCAAATACATCAGAATTTCCTGTCAGGCACAATGCTCATTGCAAGAACAGCTCTTGACCATTTCTAGCCATGCCTATCTAGCATATCCACACTTTCCTTCAAGGACTACATGGACAGTACTTAAAAGGTGAAACCTTTGGTAAAAGTGTCACATTTAATACTGACATTGATCTGAGGAGGGAGGAGCCTACAGCTTTTTGTTACTCTTCAATCAGTTGGACTGGCAGGAAGAATGTTACTGTGACAGACCAACTGATGTGATCAGAAATAAAGCAAGTATTTATCTTGATTTTTAAATTTAATAGCTATTTCTAAGATTTTCCATAGGTTTAAACTCTTAAAATGGTGTCAGAGAAACACTCAGTTTCAAAGAAAATTCATTTGAACTTAGTATTACAATTCAGCTCTTTCTCCTGTCTCGCCAATAAAACATTTATCTGTTTCTGACTGTCATCTGTGAACTACAAGACTGTCTAATAACACTGTTTGTGAGTTTCCCTTTGTTATTTGCTGCATACAAAGGCAATAGATTGATATTTTTCTAAAAGCAAGCGTTGAGCATTACAGCAAGAACAGCAGTCACCAGGACAATAGCTTTGATACTCACTTCTGCTGTGGCCAGTGGAGTGAGACTGAGCAAAAGCTCTTGCTGACATGCCTTCTGTCAGACGAGATCCTGCCAGCGCGAGCAGTGTTTCCTATGAACTGGGTCAGAAAGATGAATTACAGAGCACGCTCTGCATTTCCTCTGATGAGGAGCAAAGTGCAGCCCAGGCTGCTCATTGTTAGCAGTCACAGCTGCCCGTGGATCTGCAGATCCGTGGCTTAGGAAAGCAAGACACTGGAATTATATCAACAGCACTAGGCCATCTCGGATCCCTGATGTACAGAAACGTTGAGCTGGTTTTCTTCTCTAGTGTTTTCCTTCAGCATGGAGCACTCTCCCCATTGAGTTTCACAAAACAGAAGAGGTTTTGTATCCCTGGGAAAGACTTTTGTACCTCTTAAAACTCCAGTTGCCTCAGTTGTGCTTTATCATACATTGTTTGCTTTCCCTCGCACAACACCGTGTTCCTGGTAATTGGCTCCCTGTCCTTTGCCACGCACTCTTGCTGGTGCCTCCCTACTTTCACCCTCGTTTTTGCACTCTTGATGTCACTTGACCCCAGTAGCTTGGGCAGTGCTGCCATGAGACCCAGATTTCTGAGCTCAGGAGAGGTTATTAAGTTCCAGAGCCCTGCATCACCTTTGATGTTAGCATGTCTCATTAGAGAGGCATTCCTCACCAGCTGGAGATGGCTCTTCTCAAGGTCAGGAATTAATGAACTGGGTGGAGAAGATTTCTGTCCTTGAGATTTCCATTTATGTACGTGGACTTTGTTATGAAAAAATATACAGCACTAAGAATGCAGCTGTAGTAGAATAATTTCTGTTCAAACCTCTGCTCTTCTGAGCTCCCTCTCTCAGGATTATCCTATTCATTTTCATGTCTGATTTTACCCCTGGTTATTTGTCAAATTATTTACGTCTGAAAACAGCTTTTCTCTCCATGAAATACTGGTGAAACAATTAAAAGCTTTTAAGATATCCCTATTTTGCCTTTGGGAAAATCATCTGACAAGCTTATAGAACAAGAAAACACAAGTTATTCACAGCATTACACTAAAAAGACTGATATTAAAATATATGAACTAATTAATAGAAAAAACTATAGGTCATGAAAAAATAATTAATGCCAGATAAAAAAATGGTAATTACACTTATTAGATAGCATTCTTGATGAAGCGTCTTGCGTAAGGGTGGATTCCTGAGTTACCTAAAACTGGGAACAACCTACTCACTCACATGTCTTTCAGATACCACTGTTTGCTGTATGACCCCTTGTTTGCATTAAGTTCAGACAGTTCAATTCACTGTGATACCAGCTGAATTGTGAATTTAAGTGGAGATGAACACTAAATTGGAATTCTTACCTATGTTGATCTCATATGCCTTTTTTTTTACCCAAATATACCACCCTTTAAAATTTCTTATTGAAGTATTTTTCTACAACAGGTAATTTTTCTTCTGCTAAAACCTACAGTGATACATACATTCGGTCATTTTGTTTAGGCTTTTCCAAACCACTGTCACCAACAGCTATTTCCTGCCTATCCCTTTCCAGTGCCTAAATATCTCCCTCGGGTGGATTCTTCTGGCCAGCTTTATGTACCTACAAAATGCTCTGTTTTTTCCTAAGGTGGTCATACAATATTGAAGTTCTTTATGATTTTTACATTCCGCTCTGTAACACAATTTCTGAATCAAGGATGTAGCAGTGTACAGTGGCTGAAAGGTTAAAGGATGGTTCAGCAAAATACTAAATTTCCTTCTAATTTCAGGCTTATACTGAGATGTCAATTGTATGGGTGTTTTTTAATCTATTATGAAGCAATTTAACACACTCCTGATTTTTAATGCTAATATTAATAAGCAATTATCTAAAATTACTACTGAAACAGGGTGTCCAGGGGAGTGGTGGAGTCCCCATCCCTGAAGGGATTTAAGCCATGCAGATGTGGCACTTGAGGACATGGTTTAGTGGCAGCCTTGGCAGGGCTCGGGGAATGGTTGGACTTAAAGGTCTTTTCCAATCTAAAGGAGTCTATGATTTGTTTGATTTTTAAAAATAACCTGGGTAAGATTAGAATTCTGATTTCTATGTATATCAGCCTTGACTTCAGCGCTTGATAGCTCATGTGGGCCAGTGAAGGTTTCATTTTTCTTAAGGTTATTACTTTTAAATATTAGTAACAGGTTAAAAATATATAAAGTATTAAAATATAATAGATATATTTAATATAGAAAGTAAGTAGAATATTGTAGCCCTTTTCACACGGAAAATGCTCTACTAAAATAATGAATGGTTTGAAATTAATTTCTTTCTGCTATTATGATCTATAGGATATTTTTGATTATAGAATTAGTCCACCTTAACAGTCTGCCTTAAAAGGATGAGATTATTCAGCTTATTCAGGCTGTATCTCTGCAAAAGGAAAACACCTTAACAAAGAATGGTTTGTTGCTGACCTGCAGCTGGTTATGGTATTTCATCTGAAAGCCTATTTAAGTCCTTAATGGTAACATTTATTCCCTCTCCCTCAGAGGAGTATTTTACAAACAAAATTAATTAACGAACGAGGACAGCCAATTTCGTGCTATAGTTGAGGCTGACAGTCACCCAAAAGGGGTGTTGGCAGTAATAATAATCATTATCCCAAAGCATGGAGAGGTCTCCTGCCTCTGATGAGATCCCTGCTGGAGCTGGAGCTCCCAGCCTGAGTGCCTGTGGAGCACAGAGAACAGGGAGCTGCTGGCAGGAAAGCAGAGGCTGCTGCAGGGGGCTTGTGCAGTAATAGTGGAAATAGCCCACGAGTAACCTCTGACTCAAATTATCCCCCTCTGCTCCCTGGAGACTTCCCCCAGTTCATCCACACTTCCATTAAAAAGATGACTGACATGCTTCCAGCTTGTGAGGCTTTTTTTTTAACATTTCAGAGCTGATCCTTCTCCACTGAGTGGAAATACCCATTGCAAATGATTCATATTGACTTGACTTCATAACTGCTCCGAGCTCAGATCTTCTGCCCTGTCTAGTTCTTTCTTTTACTGCTTCTGTCCTGATGCAGTTAAGTGGAAGCAGGGAACAGTGAAGTATTGGGAGTTCTGTAGTTCCCTTTGTAACAGCGACATGGACTGTGCTTAAGAAATTAGTCAGGCATTTAGGAACTGCTAATCCTTCTTGTGAAGAATACAAGGCTTGTTTCTTCCAAGGAATTCCTCACTCAAGAGCCCATGACATAGTTCTGTTTTACCTACTAAATGTTCTTGCAGCAAGACAAAAAAAAGCAAAAATAGGTGTTTAATGCCATTTTCTTTCCTTTCTGCCAATTTTTCTTGGGCTGTTTTGTGGTGGCATTGTTAGATAATATATTTATATGCCTGCTCTTTGAACAACTAATAATTGTTCCAGTGGTTATTATTAATGATAACAAAGAGAAATCCAACTGGTCAAGAAGCTTAGCAGCATACAAATTTAGAACTAATTTCAGTTCAATTATTTTGGGCTTGGACACAAGCAGGAAGCTTCCTCCAAATTACCAAATAAATTCTTCCCATAGGTATCTCGGTTTTCCGTGTCACTGTGGATTATACATCATAACCTGTAACAGCAGGAAAGCCACAACATCACATACAGTGACAGTTTATTTCCCCCCTGCTTTTATACACACAAAAAAGTAGCAGTTGCAAGGGAAATAGGAAATGCAATGAGACAGGTCAGTCAACTGAACCCCAAATTTCTGAATAATGACCTTTCATTCCTACTATGACCCTATTTTAAGTGAAAGTCAAAATTCTGGCAGTAGAGATTATATAACTAGATTTGCTTTATACCAGAATTACAGAATTGAAGCTCCTTTACCTTATGTAACGCTTATTTTAGCTTATTTTTAACTGTGACTTGAAAGTCGTTCTAGGAGCTCCTTAAGCTTTTTTTTGTCAGTCTACTACAAAGGAAAATCAAGATGAAACTGCACCTCCTCTACATTGTGCTTAAACCAAGAGTGCCCCCGTGAGGATTTTTTTAATATATATATGTGCACAGGAGGAGACAGCTTGAGGGTGACTGTTCACCTACAAAAGAAATTAAACTTAGCACTTTTTCCTACAAATAAGGCCCAGAAAGTTGCATGTGGTATTTCTACATTTTTTTTTATTAGGCCGATGTGGATCCAAACAGGCCTTGCTGCTTCCAAACCTCTCTGTAATTTTGGCTAAACCTAAAACTACGTAATTAAAATGCCCACCTCCACAAAGCAATAAAAAAGTCTACCAAATATTAACAAAAAGAACAGTGCTGGTTTGCAGTAAAGACCAATGTAAAAATGCTTTGATTCAAAAGGTGGAAACGGGGAAAAAGCCTCAGAAATAATTGCAGGTAAGAAAGACTTCAGAAACAAACAAGATTTTTTATTATTATATACCACATTATGAGCAGAAAAGGAGAAAGCGTGTTAAAACAAAAGTTCCCTGACATGGAAAAAGTATAAGAGGAACATATGAGAAATTCTGAAAGTGTCATGTATAAAATCTCATAAGAGAACTGCTGATTCGAAAAACAGAGAGTTGCTTCTGTTCCAGGGTGTGCCCACATAGGGGAATGGAACAAATTAATTGTACTGAGCTCAGTTACTGCTTATTGAAATGATCTGGATCCATACGCTGCAGTCAGTGACTGGCACGATATCACGCATCTGCTTCTGCTAGAAAGTGGGGGTCTGAAGGCGCAGCAAGCTGGTACTGACTTTGATGTCGATGCCTCAGAGCTGTCTTTAGTTTGCAGTCCTCCTGGTGCTTTACCACCCAGCCTGCCTCCTCAGCAGCCCAGGCAGCTTGCTCTGGGATCTGCTGTCACCGCTGGAGCCCCCATGTCCTTTGTACTTACAGCACTGGCATTAGACTCAAAGAGCCTTATGCAAGGGACCGGCTGAGCCCTGAGGAGCAGCAAGTGCTCAAGTGGGCCCTGATAACAAACCTCTCAGCCCTTCTGTCTGCCAGCCCTCAGCTCCTGTGCACACCCAAGGATGCAGACCTGCAGTTGAGATGTTGGTGATTATCTTGTGGCTGTATGCCGTAAGTTACACTTCACTCTGCACACCTGAGAAAAGATAACCTTTGCCCTGTGTATCCCCAGCCACCTGCTCCTAACCAACCCAAATGCCACTCAGCCTGTCACAAACTGTCACCTTCTCTTGCCAAGCTCCCTGTCCTGACTTCTTAGTGTCAGACCTCCGCACTCATGTATTCTGTGGTGAACAGTGAAGGTCTGGCAGAAAAACCCACTAAAGTCACTTGCATCTTTCGCTCAACAACTTCCTTATCTCATTCCTTCATGTTGGTTCAGCTTCAGAGTTTGCTACTCTGGAAGTACGTCTTTTTCCCATCCTTTATTACCTCTGGCATCCTGGATTTACAAATGAAAACCCTACCACAGCTAAACACTTTGTGAAGGTCAGTTTGAATCACTCCATCCTATTATAGATTAATACACAACACCACATGAGACCTTCTGAAGGCATTTTCCAAGTAAAAAGCATGGCATTTCATCCCTACAAAAGCTTTCAGGACATATTTTTCTCATATAAAAGTATTCTGGCACAAAAATGCATACAAACAGCAAGGAGCCAGTAATATTAATACCAAACATGCTAAACTCTATTTATTTCAGTGAAAACCATGTGTATTTCTGCAGGGAATGTAAAATTGAATTTCAAGTACAGGAAGTGCTTTATTACTACTCTGGCACCACAGTGCAGAGCTGCTTTGTTGTTTGCTCTAAAATAGTAAACTAAGCCTGTCCAGCCAAGCAAAGTGTCAGGAAGGAGCCTTCTGATCCCTAGCTCCAAAATGGATCTGGCTGGTCTCTTGTCAGCTTTCCCAACAAGCACTTTTCCTACTTTATCACAGTGAACACATTACCGGTATTAAGGCTCCCAGCAGAGTCTTAAATGCAGTTTTCAACCTCCCTCCAACCCTTGTCCTCCATCCAACTCCCCTCATGGCCTAAAGTCCTGCCAGGATTTCTGCCAAGAGTGCAAAAGCACGGATTAGCTTCACCCCGTGAGCCTCAGAGCCCCGTTTGCCAGCCCACCGTGGGCATATGCAAACCAGCAGAACTCCATAAAACCTCGCAGAGAAACATCAGGGCAAACACTTCCGAACAGACACTGAGCTCTGAGGAACCAGTACCAGGAACTGGCTAAGAAAACGTCATAATCACCACACCACCCCCAAAAGCCCCAGCCCTAAGACAATAAAACCCTGAGAGCCCTAACCACCAACAAACAAGGAGCGATAATTCTGGTCTGCCAAGATCCCCAAAGCGCCTTCATTTTGGGGACAGTGGTTTATCGCTAAGGCTGTCCAGTCAGCCTTTGTCCCTGCAGGCTATCGAAAACAAAAGCTCATGGCTGAGTTCTGACCCTTCAGCTGAAAGCAGGGGTGGTTTCACTCTTCTCTCCAGAAAGTAGAACTAGGACTGGACAGAAAAAGCCAGGGCAAAAAGCTTTGTGCAGTGGTAACTTCCCACTGTCCATCTTCCATTGTTACACTAATTTGAAATCACAATTTTTTGCACTACTCATTTCACCTCATTCCCTGTCTTTGTTTCCTACAAAATCTAACCACCCTGCTTGTTCACACCTTTCTGAAGACTGGTGACAAGTTTTATACACTTGATATATTTGGGAAATTTTTCAAGGTTAAAAAGCATGAGCAAGAAATGCAGGGGGTTAAATAAGTCCTGTGCAATGAGAGCATAGCCCCCAGCTCTGAGCTCTACTGTGAGGTAATCCATGATCCTGCCACAAAATAACCCAGCTACACACTGCATCATTTGATAATGAAAATTCTATAAAAGTATAGTTGCCAATTTGGTTTTTTTTAACCATAACATTAAAGCAAAAGTAAAAATCCCATAGTCCACAAACACAAACTACTTAATAAATAACTCATGGTGCTTTCATAAAAATCAACTATGAAAAGTTACAGAGCTTAATGAGAACCATGCACACACTGGAATCCTACAGTGTGCCCTCCAAGTAAGAACAGGAGCAGCCCTGCTTATGCTGCTATCATTTAACCTGTGCATAAAGCTGTGAAAAGCTCCACTCTTCATCTCCCAGCTCTGGTTTTTATGCCTTCCTGAGGTCACACCTAGTGGTGTGGCAGCTGTATCCAGATATTCAGGGGGATAGAGCTCAGCAGCTCCTGGCCATGTCCAATGTACCCCAGCTCTTCCTCTGTTCCAAACAGAGCCTCTGATAAGCCTCTGACAACAGAGCCTGATTAGAAAGTAAAAAGGAAACACCACAGCAAGAGGGAAGCAGCAGCACCACAGCAGCACCTCTATTCTTCCCAGAGCTGACTACAGTGGCAAAACCCCGTAGTGAGCAGCGCCCTCAAACCTGCAGGTTGCTGGAAGGCCAATGGCAGCAGTGATGAGAGTTAATGGGGTGCTGTGAGCAGCCTGGAATTCCTGGGCTCTGCTCAGATCTCAGAACAACTCACCCTGACACTCCTGTGTCACCCTGAACATGGGGCTTCGTCACATCAGGGAGCTGGAACAGCGGGAGTGAGCTGTGAGCGTGGAGTCCCCTCTGCACCTGGGAGCCACAAAACACACCCTGGGAAATGGGATAAACTGCTGCTCTCCAGCACACGTACTCTGCTAACCTAATTTGGGTAATTCTTCCAATATCCAACTTGCTACAAGTCCTATACATCTGAAATCCATGAAACAGGACAGATGATGTTCTGTACAAAGCACTTCCATCTGTATCTCCATGGAAGTATTTCTTTCTTGTACATCCAATTGATTTTTCTCTTTCAGCAGTAGAAAGCACAGTTTCTGTGAGGCACTCCAGTGCATTGTCTTTCTTGGGGCTTTTCTTTGGCTTTTATAATCAACAATACAATGCAATCAGCCAAAGTTCTTGGGGGCAACTGAAACATGTGGGTAATAAAACTCAGAAATGCAAACTCCGGTTCTTCCCCAGAGCCCCCAGAACCAGCACTTTTGTCTGTAAATGCCTTCTTGAAAGCCAAGCCCTGAGGTAACACTAAATGACTCAAACCAAACTCATGTCTCAAATAAAGTCTCTCTTGCACTGTGCAGTCGAGGAAGCCCAAGGCTGGGCAGCCTTCAGATCTCTTCTAGTCCCACTCCTCATGTATCCTCAGGTAACACTTCAGTAATCCTAATATTGAGGAGTCCTTTCTAAGGGAAGTTCTACGAGGAAATTAAAAATGCGTAATTCTCACAGTGGTAAAAACTGAAGAGAAAGTGAAATGAGTTTGTGTGTAGAAGTCTTTCTGCATAGCTTTCATGACACTTGGCTGAAGGTGCTAGAAGCTGGACTTGTGTAGAAGGTCTCCTAAGCTCAGAAATAAAGATCGTTCCCCAAAATCCATACACAACTGAAGGTTGTGGTTTTTTGTTTTTTAACTATTATTGTCATGGACTTGTGGCAACCATGTTCCCTGACTTTCTCTCAGTCTTATTCCGCAATGAATAAACTGCCCATGCATCTGGCAATGTAATATTTTACTATTTCTAACCATCTCATACCCTTATTGATACCATTTCATACTCCACAGATGCTCCCTTTCCTGGTTCAGTGGAACTCTCCACTTCCAAAGAAAGGTCACAGGGCTTTTTCTTTTTCCTTTTTTAACCTACTCATGGCTGCAGAACTTCATGCCAGAAGAGATTAGAATAACAAAGCTCACAGGCTTCAGATCAAACCATAGGCTTCACCTTGCTGTAGTTCATCTTCCATCAATAACAATCAGCTGAAATTGGACAGAAAAATCTAAATCGTTACAAGGCCTTTTAGAATTCAAGAGATGCAGACACCACAGGAAAAATGACGGTAAAAGCACTGCAGCAATTACTAAAACACCTGGTCGATGTGTGTGGAGAAAAATCCCTATGAAAAGTATATATGGGAATAAATCCTATAGCTGCTAGACAAAGAACAAAATTTGCTTCAGGAAAATTTATGAAATCAAATTTATGGATAGACTTTCAGATAAATGTGTGGGTAAAATGTGCATGGTTTGTGGCAAGTATATAAATGAAAAAATCTAAAAGAGAGAAGAAATAATATTCTTGTAGTTCTAGTGTCTCTTATTTTCACAAGCTATAAAGTGAAAGCATTAGATGTTGGACACTTGAGATGCTTTTAAGATTAGATAATTTAGCTAAGAAGCATTATTATAGGAAAAGCAATGGCATATGCTTATTATTAGATAATTATATTAGGAATGGCCTCTCAGGCAGAATGGATTCTGTGAACCAGCCTTACATTTGTATAAAATCTTCAAGTCACAAGAGAAAAGAACAGCTTTATAAAATGAAAGAAAATGACCTAAATAGGAAGATCTTTGGAAGTTCCTGCAGGAGCTCAATATCCCAAAGGGGAGGAAAATGAAGATAACTCACAATTCCTTACTTGACTTTAAGCACTTCCTCAATGTCTCTGCATTGCTCAGAACCGATTTCTCTCCTATTTTAGCTTTGACTAAAGTACAGTGAAGTCCCTGAAGTATAATATATTCAACCAAAAAATCTCCACAATAAATTATTGCCAATAAACCCAAATGTTTTAGTATTTGAACTTTCAACCTTTTATACAGAAGTCACATTTAATTCCATCTATTGGACAGAAAGGAAAGGCCTCTGCACCACAAGTTGTCAGAAGCTTGAGCTCAGGGTTCTGTCTGAGGTCAGATTTATAAAAAAAAATCCCTCCCAAACTAAAATTTATAAAAACAAATTGGAAAAGTTGTATTGAGTTTACTAAGGTAAAAATATTTATAGCTGTTGCAGTAGTAACACTATTACAAATCAGGTGGATGGGAGAATTAAAGCCTAAACAAAAGAGTAATTAAAAATAATACTGTTTAACTGTTAGTCTGGGAATTGCACTTTTGCCAATGTCCTTTAAATTGCTCAAAATCTACAAAATTATCCACATGGAAGAAATTAAAAGTGATGTAAAAACCACCTTTGCCAATAGCCAAGAGCTCATCTGCCTCACTTCTTGCCTCTTTATTCATAAATAGATAAATAAATTTATAAATTCAGCAACAGATCAAAAATGGCATTCAGCAAAAAGAAGTCAGATATTCTCAGGATTCTGGAGTTTCAAACATCTTTATTATTGTGCATGTGAGTGGAACCCACTGGATGTCAAGAGAGTTGGGTACTGACAAAGAATTCAGTGGAACACAGAGACTGGAAAGGCTTGACAAAATTTGCCTGTCAGTATGTGTGTGTGTATATATATATATATATCTGTGAAGATGTCTGAAGTAGCAACTTGCTCAGAGGAGACAGAAAATGAAGCAATAAATGCTTTTTGTGACTCAGACAGGGAGCATTTCCTGCTCTGTCTTTTGTATTATTAACAACTAAAGCACCAACTGCAGTGTTTCCCCTGACATCTACGGGCAGAACACGATCCCATCAGGCAGTTTCCTGTGAGGGGATAAAATGGATTTGATTACAGAGGAGAGAATTTCCTCATACTCATTACTCCAGCATTTTTTCTTGTAACTGTGATGAAATGCTTTAACTTTTTATGCAACAAATAGGAAGTGAATATCCTGTCATACTACTGATGCTCTCAGACCACAAAACTGGCTGTAGAAATGGAAGCGCTGTCGGTGAAAAAATGTGGCCTGCAGAAGGAAAATTTGAAGTTTTTCTGGTCATTTAAATGATGATCAGGCACTTCTCTGAAGTTCTGAGCCCACAGAATTGTTACCTTTGAGAAAAATTAGTGACAAAATAAATTAGCCTTCACCCAGCACTGAAACTTTGTGCAGGTAAAATCTCATTAATGGCTATGAGAGTTTTAAGTGAGCAATACCAAGCCTGAGCCTGATGTAACGAACTGGAACTGCCACTGTTTGTGGTCATTTAAATATTTAAAGGATAAGGAAGTTTGGTTTGTTTTTTTTTTACTTACCAGTGACATCCACCAGTAAGGCAAGCAATCATCCAGTATTAGGAAGAACATAAATTTAAACATTGGGAAAAAATTTCAGTTTGTTAGCAGTGTAAGTGATGAGGATAGTGAGAGAAATTACTTTAGTTTTAGCGGAGAGAAGGAATGTGCCACCATCACTAGCCCTAAGGAATACACAAATAATTAAGTGTTAATGTAAACCTTCTTACCTATTGCCTTGTAAATTATTTCCCAATTCTAGCACTGTAGGGTATTTACAGTATTACTAAGCTACAAATTATCCGTGTTCTTATGAAGGCCTGATGAGCGATTAACATTTTAATTAGAATTAAAGCACCAGCTTCAACAGCTAACAAGGAACACGTGTTATTGTTTGCTCCACAATGTCACTGCATTCTGCTGATATGATAAAATATCATTTTCTATAAAACGATATAAAAAATAGGGGAAAACAGGAATTTTCCATCATCTGGGATAATTTTTTCTAAAATTTAAACATATAAGCCCAACCAGGACTGTACTGTGAAACCGTGAGCGAGAGAGGCGTTGTAACAGCTGGGGATCTCCGGAGGGCACGGGGCCGGTGCAACGCGGCTTCTCAGGGCCGAGTCCCTCACATCCCGGCTATCCCCAAGCACGGGGAAGCCGCAGCCTGGCTGAAGCGCCTGTTCCCGTGCTCCATCACCCTCGGCACTGGTGACTAACAGGCACCGTGGTTACTAAGTCCTTCTCTTTTCAATGTTGTGGAGGACCCGCGCGTCAGGCGGCCGGGGATGCTGCGGGCTGCTGCCAACCGACCTCCTCCCGCACCGGGTACGCCCGCCGGCCGCAGCCGCGCTCCCCGCCGTGCCGCGATTCCCGGGAATGCCGTGAGGGCGGATCCCGGCCCGCGGGTCCCGCCCCGTGACGCCGGTTGCCATAGCGGCCGCGCCGCCGGCCATGGCGGCCGAGGAGGACGACGTGGAGTGGGTGGTGGACACCATCGCCGGCTTCCTGCAGGGGCCCGCCTGGTCCATCCCCATCCTGGAGTTCATGGAGCACAACTGCGAGGGTGAGCGGGGCGCCGGGTAGGGCAGGGCGGGTCCCCCGAACCCACGGCCGGGGCCTGTCCCGGGTGCGGGGTGTCCCTCCGGCCCCCGGTGTCGTGCAGGAGCGCGCACTCGGCCCCTCCGGCCGCGCTCCCCGCCGGGCGCTCCCCGGGGCCCGCGGTGTCCCCCGAGCGAGCCGTGTGTCAGGACGTGCCATTTGCATCCATTAGCTCATCCTGGGATTATGGCATGAGCTTACGGCTGACACCGAGCGAGCGCTGCACGCTCCGGTGCCTCGGACCCCGGCACGGCCTCCAAAGCTCTCCCAGAGCCAGGAGTTTTCCTTAGGAAGTTGGTCTGGACAGCCGAAAGCGCCATCTGGTCAGTGCGACAGAAGAGGAGAAGGCCCAAAGTTAAATCCCTGCAATTACGTGAATATTGTCAGTTAAGAGGTGGAAACCCCAGAGTTTAAGTACCTCGCAGAAATGATAGTCAGTACTAGAAGTGGTTACCGGGGATGTTTTGTAGGTGATCCTGTGTGTGAATTTAGCTCGGAAGTAACTCCAGTTAAAACTTTCATTTCTTCCTTCATCTTCTTGAGGCAGACAAGGCATAATTTGGGGAGCAGCCTGAGTGAAGCGGAAGTACCGGCAGTGAGGGGGGCCAGGATTGCCCTTAGCCAGGCAAGACCTGTGCAGGTTTGTATCTGCAGAGAGGGAAGGAGGAAACAGACTTTCTGATGTAGAGATTTGGCTCAATGACTTCTGCTGCCTACAGAACAATTTCTGCTGCCAAAAACCACCTGGATCCTAACAGTAGCAAAGTAATGACAATTTGGGCAAGTCTGAAAGCAGTGCCTAAGCCCTTTGGAAAAACAAAGGCAGCTTTTCTTTGTGATTCCTGAAAAAAAATTGCTTCTCAGTTTCTCCCTGAATCGTTTCTACCCCCCCAAACGTTGCATCAAGGCGTGATTGTTATGAGTCGGTACACCTTTCCCTCTTAAAACTGAAAACTGAAAAGAGGAAGGGAAAGCTCCTGGAGCCTTCACAGCTAGGAAGGGTTAGAGAAACCTAGACTGGATGTTTTCTCCTGGGAAGTCTGCTTAAACTTGGAGTGAGACAAACATTCTGGTTATCCTGCAAAGGGTCTAGGTTTAGGTATCAAGGGAATTTATCCCTCTCGGGAGCAATGATCCCTTCTCCTTAGAAGGTTGAGGGGAATTTACTGGCAGTAAGAAGATTTGTGGAACCGCTGTAAATTTCCACCTAGTGCGAGGCAGGCTCGTGATGGTCACTTCCTGCTGTGCTGATTCCATTGCTGGTTTTGTACTGACAAACCTGGTCAGGACAGAGTCCTTCTCATTCCCAAAACATTTAATCTTTGGGCTGGACAAGCAAATTAGCAACACCGTGATTAACTGACAATAATTTGTGATTCCTTGAAAATACAATTTGGATTTTCGGTATGTAAGGAATTTATCTTAGAACTGTAGTTACTTAGGCCAAGTCCTTGCACTTCAACTTGTAAACTTCTTGTAATGGTTTTCTATCTGTTAGTAAGTTTTTGCGTTCTCTCTCTCCCTCTTTCTGGGAACTCGATTAATTTTTTATGGCTTGATTAATTTCCTTTTACGTCACACTGAAATTAAATAGAGGGGTGTGTATCATCCCATTCGAGGGGTCCTAGCCAAGATTTTCAGTTTTAACAGGAAAATAATGAGTGTCTCCCTGGACATCTCTGTCCCTTAGCTTGTCTTCATACTGTGGTTCTTCAGACCTTTGTTCCTGTTGGGCCACCAAAGACTGTGCCAAAGCCTTAAGGAATAATGACTGCGTGATTCAGGAGCCCTGACTCAAGAAAATCCAAGGTCTCTGTTCCAAGTACTCCTGAAAGCCACTTAGCTGGGAGGAGATGCTGACTGCAGCTTGCTTTACTTGGCACTGAACTTCATCCCCTTCTGTCCTGAGCCCGGGGACAGAGCGTGGCGTGTGCCGGCTTCCCGCTCCGCTCTGCAGCCGCAGGAGGAGGAACATCCCCTTGGCGGGGCCAGGCCAGCTGTCACTGAGGGGTGACATCCCTGTGTCACCCCTGCTTGGGATCCCCCGGGCAGGAAGGGTGGGAGACAGGGAACAGAGAAGCCAAGGTGAAAGTTGGGGTCTGCAAGAGCTGGGAGGGATCCCCAGCCAGGAGGAGACAACAGAGGCTGTCAGGTGGCTTCACCCTCTTGGCTTTGCTAATATGGTGGTTGCCATAGGGCTGATATTTATAATACTTTTCCTACCATTTGAATTTAATCCTAGATATTTGTAAACCTTTTATTTTAATTTCTTCATCAAAAATTTTGCCTTGTGCAAAACCCACGAGCAACGTTGGTTTTCCAAATTATAATTAAAAAGCAGATTTTCCTCTGCTTTTGGGCGACCTGAACTGTGTGACTGGATTTCCATCATTGCACTGCTGTGTTAGAAAGTGATGCAAGAACCTCCTGCTTTAGGAGGTGCCACCTCAGCTCACACTGTGTCCAGGTTTGGAGTGACATGGCCTCAGGGCTGTGACAGCTGGATGCCTTCAAAAAGTCACTCTAAATTTGTGTGAAGTGACACAGATTCCACAGGCATCACCACCATCAGAGGTGTCACATATACGTGAAGAATAAGTCACACTCGTTCACCAGTTTAAGCAGAATTCCCATTCTTCAAATGACTTCAAAGGATGTCCCTGAGAAGTGACTTGTCCTAGTGGCTAATCTTGAAAGGGATTGAGGCAGACTTATTTCTAAGCCTCTGCTTTAATTGCCAGGTTTTACATTACCTCTCTTCATTGTTGGCATGAAAAAAATGTAAATTAACCCTTTTAGTTTTCAGTTCCTCTTATTTTCTGCTTCTTCCACATATTCTGCAGCATAGAGATCATGAGCTTGAGTAGTTCAAATCAGGGATTTTAATATGAATTTACATGAATATGATTAATATGGCCTATAGTATAGGAATGTCCATTTTTCCTAAATCAGGATAGATGTAATTAAAATATAACTTAACAGTACCACATTTCCTCTTTGGGTTTATCTGGTTTTATGCAGGCAGGGACTCATTTTCCTGCATCACCTTGGCTTCTCACTACATGAATGATATTTTTAAAAAAATGCTGTAAGTCATTAAAAAATACATCTTCTGTGTAAATACATGAAGAGTGAGAAATTTCCTGCTTGATGTGATATCTTATGCAGGTTCATGGGGTAGTTCTTACANTTTGATGTGATATCTGCCACCTTAGAACAACCTGACACAGGTTCATGGGGTAGTTCTTACATTAAAACTTACTTTTTAGTGAATGTATCTGCTGAATCCTCAACTTGCTTACAAGTCTATTATGAAGACACATTTTCCCAATATTAAATTATGCAGCTTAATTACATTCAATTACCAAAAGCACACGCTTAGTCTGAGTGTGTGGAAAAACACAGGACTCTTATAAATCATGGCCTGTATTTTCATTGATTAAATACATTACCCTGTAAAGGTTAATCTTGCTGTTTAGGGCATAATTTAATTTGTGGTGGTTTGTACATTGACTGCAAAATGTTTCTTCTTCCCCCTCCCCAGTTTTTGATGATGAAGAAGAAAGCAAGTTGTCTTACACAGAAATTTATCAGGAGTACCAAGCTCTGGTGAGCATTATTCACTATTTGCGGTTAATTTCTAAGCAAAACAATTTAAAATGTTAAATTAGTATTTAGATGAACTTCTGATTGGGTTATCTTTGTTATTTAGAATTTTTCCAAGTGTTATTTCGAAATCCTGTGAGCTGTAGTTGTCATATGCATTTTTATGCCTAAAGACCAGATACATAGAAAAGAAACTGTGACAAAGTCATAGCTCTTAGGCTGTTTTACATATTTTTCATTAAAATTAATATATCCACTGCCTTCAAGACTGTATTTATAAGCTCGATAATGTTATTTCCTGTCAAGTTAAAATGACAACCAGCAGGATGTCTGAGAACACTCACAACTTGTATTTCGTTCATAATGAGTCTGGGAAATCTTTCAAATTATTTTTCAGTTATCAGAAAAAACTACAGGAGATTTTTGGAGCTTAAATACCTCTAAAACAATACATGTGGATTTCTAACACACTCTTTCTGTAATGAGGCTGGGGAATACATGATATTAAAAATGGATGGAATAAATTTTGATGGAATAAATACAAACCAACATTCATTTCTGCTCTGTCCCTAAAGGCTTTCAGGCACAGGCTGGCACAAAGCCTTTTACTTACATCAAAAACCCCTGAGGAATACTAGCCAGGAGTCTGGGGAGAAGGTACACGAGTGAGGATCTTGGAAATTGGAGAAGATACATTAAGGAGTAATCAGATTTAGCAATAAAAATGCTCATTTTGAACAGTTCATGAAAGCAAATAAAGCCTGACATCAGAAAAGTCAATTATGCAATTGTAATGATTTTCCTTTGAGTTTAAAAGCCATAACGTCAGCAGAAAAGAATAGACAATCGTCACAAAAATTTCTAGGATTCTCAGGGAAAAGCCTTAGAAGGTAAGGTTTATACTTTCTTACAGGTGGAGAGATTACTAGAGGACTACCTTAAAGAAGTTGGAATTAATGAGGAGAAATTTCAAGAAGCTTTTTCTTCTCCTCTTGCAAAGACCCACACCTCCCAGGTATTTGCCTTCATTAAGGAACGTATGGATTTCATTCTTAGTTTGATGTTTTCCCTAACACAGCTGGCAGGAGATGAAACTTGGAAAAGTTTTCGTGGTGAAACTGTAATTTTCAATTGAGCTGCAGCTGTAAACTTACACTGGGAAGCCCAGTTTTGTCCTAAAATTATAATATTGTCATAATAATATTGTACACATGTTGATCTAAAGACATAAACCACCAATTTATTTTCCTGACTATGAGCTCTTCTTGTATATCTGGAAAAACAGACAGACACGAGAGTGAAATATAATTGTTAAAAACATGCTCCCCAGAATTGAAAAATGAAGCTAATTCCAAACAGACTGAGCTGGTTAGGATTTCTGTGGGGGTTTAATTTTGTGCTTATCTTTCCTCCCACAGGCCATTCTGCAAACAGTGTTGGCAGCAGAAGATTTTAGACTATTTAAAAAAATGATGGTACAGAAAAATATTGAAATGCAACTGCAAGCAATTCGAATCATCAAAGAAAGAAATGGTGAGAAGTGGTGAATGTGGGGGCTCACTGCAGGTTTTTTGTGTTCTTCTGATGACTCTTTAAGCCATTCATAAATGAGTGTGGAATGCTGGTTCTGTTCCAGTTCAAGTTACTGGAAAATATCCAGCTGATGTTACTGGGACAGGGATTTCATTACTTAGTCCTTGGCTTGCACTCTCAGTGACAGCTGTCTGTATTTTAAAGGTAACAGATTTTTCAGGTCTGTCTGTCTAAAATTCTCTGTGAAACTTGAGTGAGTTTTCTGTTGCAGAATTTTGGTGACAATTCTGAGTTAAAGCAGTTAGGATGTTGTAGTGTGTGCTTTGCTTACTCTGCGATTCACACTGAAAAATCCATTCAGAAAGCACAAGTTAAGGCCTTCATCATGCTCATACATGCATGAGAATGAAGATGAAGAGAAAATAATCCACACCCAACTTTGCTGCTCTGGTGATGCTTCCAAAAGGATTTTAATCCCACTCCTTTCTGCCGTGTCTTTAGTCTTACTATTTTGTTTTATCTTCTTACTGTATGTGTGTTTTTCAGAGAATAATTTTTAAATTTCACCTTTCATATAACAGCTAAATTTGGGAGTGGTTCAGGTGGCCATGGCTGACTTGCAGCCTACAGGAAATGCCACATAATGGTCAATGCAGAGTTTGGCTTAAACTTACATGTCAGAACTTTCATTGCCAGAAATCTTTGCCTTTTTCCTACCAGGATCTAGGACCTTTGTGGAAACAGTTTCAGAGGAAGAATTACATGGCTTTGGTTTTGTGAATGTGATTTTCTTGTGTTTGGGTGTTTGGGGTTTTTTTAAATTTTCTTTTCTTCTCTGCCAATTGGAGCACAAAATCATTTTCTTTAGAGTAATGCATAAATCTTGCTGTTTTTTTCCCAGGTGTGTTGCCTGAGTGTTTGACAGAGGGTTCTGATGTATTCAGTGAAATTGAACAGGAAGAAATGAAAATACTCAGGGAGGTTCTAAGGTAAGAAATCATTCAGTCCCACTTCGTCATTTTAAAATAAAGGTCTGTAGGACCTAACTCTTCCAGCCTTTTCCAGGAAACTGCCTTCATCTTACAGATGACAGGAATATTCTTGTCAACATCTCACCTGAGGGAAAATGGGTGGTGCTGGGCCGTGGGTGTGCTCAGGAATACCGAAATAGTGAGTGAGAAGTGTTGCTGTTGCTCTGAGATGTGTGAGATCAGCACAACTTCAGCAGATTCTCCCCCGCTCCCAGTTCACAGACACCTAAACAAAAAATAGCAGATTAATCCATCCCGGTTATATTAGATAATGCTATTTCCCCTCTGTATTCTGGAAATACTTCCCTTTCTGCCTTTAAATTAGCAAATGAAATAAAGGGATAGATAAGCCCTGGAAATTCTTACACAATTATTTTTGCACTAAGATAGTTGAGTACAGTGTGCTCTGTGTGTTTATCCCAATTATTTATTTCTGTTAAGACTTAAGTCATGGAAATATTCTGGACACTGACAAATTCACATTACCTTGTAATTCCTTTGATAGTCCTCAAATATTTAAGCAGTGTTAAAGTTCCCTGGAAATCACTAATACTAAAGGAGTTATGAATGTTTACTCATGTTTATTGTTACAGAAAATCTAAGGAAGAGTATGAAATAGAGCAAGAGAGAAAGAGGACTGAAGAAGTGAGTATCTTACCTTTGCATGTGAGTTATAGGGATGATTAAGAAATGCCCTGATATTCCTGTCCTGGCTGTGCCTGGATCCCTTCTGGGCTGTGTGTTCCATCAATGCATGCATCCCACAAGAAGCACATTCCCTGCTCAGCACCTGAATCCTGAAATCCTGGTAATGGGTGTCAACCTTTCAGAGCCAGAGAGCAGCTGAATTACTAATATTGTCAGGATCAAAGAGACTTCAAAGTGTGAGCTGTGTGGAGATGACAGCACTCATAATCCTGCAGGAATTACCTTCAGGACCACTTGCTAGACAGTGTAGTTATTCATTAAGTGTTCACAATATAGAACTAATCACCAGGACCCAGAAATCCTCTCCATGAGAGCATCTCTTGGCATCCATCAGAGTAAACCACAGAGAAAGGAAACTGAATGTAAATGAGGACTGGCCAAATCATGGTATCATGGAAAAAAACCTCCCCTTGACTGGGAAAACTGGCAGGTTTTATCCAAATCTCTGTAGACCACCAAGAATATCAATATTCCTGATAAACAAGCCAGATTGCAGAGGCCCCAGTCAAGTTCACCTGGCCAGAGAAGGTGATAATTAGTGTTTAATGATAGGTTTTTTGTTAAAAGAATGTTTTAACACAAAATAATTTCATATTTGAATGAATGGTGTGGGGTTCTGACATGAATTACATGATTGATAAACAGCATGGACAATTTGTAGGCAGAAATTCTGAGAGACGGCTTGCATTGTCTGTAGTGTAAACAACACAATTTGAACTGGAAGCTCTTTGGGGAGATTCCTTTGTGTGGACAGTTCTGTGCCTGAGGGACAGTGCCAGGAAATGTAACACCTGCGTTTATTTGTTTTCTAATTCAAGGCACGTTTTAAACTCAAAGCTCCAGATGTTACCCACAATTTTCCAGGAGATTCGAGAGAAGCTGTAAAAGTTAAGGAATCCACTGAGGGAGCTGAGGATTCTGAAGAAACTCCAAAATGCCCACTAGGTAATTTTAGGGGGAGTGCAACATGATGCTGGTTTTAAATGATTCAAGAGTCCACTGGTATCAAGATTTTAAGAACTTGGCTGGATAAGGCTGTGAGTAAAGTGTGTTGGTACAAGGTGCCCTACAGGAATGCCTTCCAACATGGGATGTTTTAGTATTCTGTAATGTTCTGTTCTGATTGATTATTTTTATCTGATGTATTTCTATTCTTTCTGATTGTTTTCTATGTAAAATTACTTAGAGGGATCCCATAAATCTACAAAAGAAGACCCAAAACCAGTTTGCCCAGTACAAAAAGGAACTGAAAACTTACCTCAGCCCTCTTGTACCAAGGGGAAAGAAGACACTCAGAAAAGGTCTGCTGGGAAAGCTTCAGAGAACACAGTGCAAAAAGCTGGCGTGAAAGGACCTGTAAGTTAAAAACAAATAAGAGAAAAAGCCAAACACAGAACTAGAATGCAAGAAGAGAGGATTACATGTAGAATATATATATTTAAATACTGATTTTCTGTTATTGTAATCAAGTGGGTTTGGGTTATTTGGGGTTTTTTTTAAAACGAACATGTAAACACTCTTTCATGTTATTCACAGTTTAATTAGCACAAAGTTCAGCTCATGATTTTTGGTTTCAGAGTAGAATTCAACATTCAGTCCTTTGGTAATTTCTTAGGTGGCAGCTCTGACTTGAAGCCTAAACTTGGATTTGTTTTCACCTGGTAATTTTGGAGGCAAATGGAATGTAAATGTGCTTTTCTTGCACAGGACATTGATGCAAAAGAATTAATTTCAAAATTTTAATGTTTTTTTCCCCAGAATTTATCAGAAACTGAAAAGCAGCAGCTGAAGCAACGTGAGGATTACCTAAAGAAAAAACGAGACCTGCTGCTGGCTACGAAGAAAGAGTCAAAAAATAGTGTGCCACCACCACCAAACACTGACCAGAAAGAGGAGGAATCGCCTCCCAAAGAGGTGAAGCACTTTCATAGAAACCCACGGGTGGTTTCAGTGCAGGTGTCCATGCTGCTGCTGAAGAGTGGGAATGGGTTAAAAAGAACAAGGAGAGGGAAATGTTTCCAAGTTACTGGTTTTGCAGAAGCTTATGGCTGGAAGTTTCAGTGATGAAGCTGGCATTGGGTTGCTTCAGCATCATCAAACCCTCACGATTAACTTCAGTTTATGAATGGATAAAATGCCAGTTTGCTCTTGGTCTGTGACCTACTGTTTGGGCTCTTTAAATCTCAGGGATTTTTTTTCTTTTGCAAATGCTTGAAAACTCTCTCAAAAAAGAGGAAAATACTAGAAGACCTTAAAACCCTCTTACATTACAAAACAATATAATAATTGTCCTGTTTCCAACCCAAAAATCATTACTCTCCTTTATAGAGCAAGTACTTAAGGGTGTGTACTTAAGTCCAAAGACTTTCTATTGCCTCAAATGTTTTTCAGAGTTGCTGAACATTTTATTATGCTCAGAAGATGCCCCAAATCCTGGTGACTGGGGAGCCTTCAGGACAGTTGCTCAGCAGGAGCTGAAGTTGGGGCTCCCAAAACACGGATCAGGGCAGTGGGAGAGGGCAGGGTGGTGGCAGGAGCCCCATCCACTCCTCTGGTCCATGGAGGGGGCTGGTGCCTGCCAGGGAAGCTGCTCATTGCTGTGATGTTTTCACTCTGTTTTTAGGAAATGTCAGAAGAGAAGCAAAGGCTGCTCCAGAAGAGGAAGATGCTTGCAGAAAAGCTGAAAGAAGAAGTAATTAATAAGCGGTAGTTTTAAGAGGCTCTTTGCTGACCCCAAGAACAGAAGGATGTTTTAGAATAAATTATCAGTAAGTAAAGGGATTTCCAATCTTGCACTCGGATTTATAGAACTTTCAGACAAGCAGCTCAGTACCTGGTAACTCCCTCTTGCAAATGACACTGAAACACACCATGAACAGTGGTTTTCCAGAGTGCTGGAAACTCCCTGCCTTTGTCCCGCAGCGAGGCCGTGCCATCACTGCAGAGCACGGCCCTGCTCCAGCCCTGAGCCTGGAGAGCACAGGCAGCGATGGAGAGCTGGGAGAGGAATTCCTGTGGCAACAGCTCTGAGCTCAACATTTTACCTTTTCATTTAACAGTGCAGAACTTGGTTCCTTTCATTAGCCCATTATAAACAAATGGCTCTTTTTCAGCTGTGCAGTGTAATAAAGTCTGATTTCACAAGGAAGTGCACCCTCGACCACCTCATTTTTGAGAGAACCAATGTACCTTGGGAGTCAAGGCGTTCACAAATTAACTCCAGGTTACAGCATTTTACAGGCTTTTGGGGCAGTTTCCCAGTCCTCAGGTCCTAGTTTGCAATAAATGCAACTTTAAATAAAAGGAGTTGCTTTTGTGCAAAGCTGAGGCTGTTCCCAGCAATTCACTGCCAGAGTAGCAGAAATCTTTCAAAAAAAGTCCTTTACTGGTTTGGCTTTCACAGACTCTAAAAGAAGCCAGGAGAGGTCACCCTTTGCCCACGGCATGGCCTCATTGAGAGCTTACCCTTTGCCATCGCATGCCACAGCTACTCGCAACAAGAGACAAACCCACCCCTTCCAGTTTCATGGAATTTTTATGAAAACAACAATTATAAACAATACATGTTACTACAATTACAGAGAAGTTTAATTCCTGAGTTTTATAGCTCCAGCATTAATATGTAAATACTTAAAACATCTTTACAGTCTAAAACTAGTACAGGGGGAACTAGAATACTGCTGTCCTCTGGGAAAGGGAAAAGCGAGGGGCAGCCCTGCAGAGTGGCAGCCCCTGCCAGGCTGAGAGCACAGAAACTGGGGCCTACCTGTTCAGCTTCTGGCTTTGTCGGTCCTTTTCCTGCTCATATTTTGTCTTCAGTCCCTTGAACGTCTGAACGTACTCAATAGATTCAAGTGCATTATAGAAGTTTTCAACTATATGTGCAATAAGGGACTTAATATCTTCCTGCAGAAGAACAAAACAGGGTTTCAGTCTCAAATGGTCACAGGCAGAATTCAGAAAGCTTTTGAGTTTAGTTTGGAAAAATAAGTGATTCCGTATCCAGAGCCAAAACCCTGTTGTAAAGAACAAATGTGAAGCAATCAGATTTATCCTTAATAAAAGAGCTGAGATGTAGAAATTACTATTAAGCTTCCCACAGAAACAGACAATGGTCTCAGCAGTGTCCCAGTGCTGTTTGTGACACTTCATTGACCAGGATGTTGCAGCCTTGGAGAGCTGCATTTTGCCTTTGGACCTGAGATGCCACGGACGTGTCAGAGCTGGAGCTGAACTCACCACTGAACTCACACCGCAGAGTTGAGCAGGTTGTACCCAGTTCCATTATCCAACAGAGCATTGGTAACTGGTTCAAAGAGGTTTCCCTGGATGGTGCAATGGTTGTAAAATTAATCTTTTGGACCAGTTATCTCCTCGTAAAGCGAAGAGCACCTGTGTGAAGAATAAAATCAAGAACTGGAGCCAGGGCTCTAATCTGCTTCTCATGGAAAGAACAGAAACCCCTGCTGTTACCCAGAGGAAGATGCAGCCCCAAACCAAGAGCATTACAATCTCTTTCACACTCGTTAACACGAATGCCAGGTTCAAGTGTACACTGGAACACCTTCCACACAGTGCACACCACGCCTGGAAGAAGGAAATCACAACAGCTCCATACTCAAGGCCAGAAATGTGTGTTGTGAATTCAAGACCAGGACTACTCTTAGCCTCTTTCAGCCTCAGGACTCTTCAATAGCAGTTTTCCACAAGCACATTCCCAGCTGGCATCACAGGCTGATCCCCAGGACCAGCAGTCCATGGGCCTGAAAAGGGGAAAAGAAAGAAAAATCTTTACCTATTTCACACGTGTCTTCTGAGGCACTGGCCAGAAGTGATGCAGTGAGAACAGGAACACAGCAAATGTACAAGAAATCCAGGAATGCAAACATTTGTGACTCCTAAGAGGAAAAATCACTTCATTAAACACTGGCACACACATACACCTTTTAAATAACAGGAGGAGTAACAGAAGAAACAGCCTACCAAGAATGTAGGCCTTTGTGTTTTCTTACTTCAGCTGTGGCCAGCAGATTCCCTAGATTGAGCATAGTATATCCATTAACTGATCAGCTCCTCCAAATTCAGGATCAGGATGGCAGCATCAGCTCAATGATGAGAAGCATCCTGAAAAAAAAAAAAGGAAAACACAAAATAGTTGGTTACAAGAATATTAACTCCCTATGTTTCTATATTTTTTAAAAAATTAAAATGAAATAGAAAATGGAAATTTTATTTGGCTGATTTGTTTCCTGGCTGCCCTAAGACTGGTGTATATTTTAACAAACTCCAAACCACTTTTACTCACATGGTCACTCTGCTGGGCCTCTTGCGTTACAAGTTCTTGGACCACGAACAGAGAGATTTGACAACGTGTCTGTGGCAGCAGATCTAACCTGCAGATGATCCATTCCCTAATAAATAAGAGATTTGTTTTTCAAAGTCAAGTTTAGTGTTTATTATCAAGTAAAGAAATGGAGTTAAAAGTTTTGAGAATGTTTAATTACAAAGTTTCTATGAGAAACACGGTAATAAGGTTACAGAAAAACAACAGAAACCAGCAACATCTTTCCCCCACTCTTTCCCTCCTTTGGAAAGGACACAAGACTTTCTGTGGATTGGACAGCCTTAATTTAGGCAGGAAACATTCACCTCGTGCTACTTGCCAGAATGTCTGAGACACTGACCTGTACCTGTTACCCACAATTTACTCATTTTGTACCAAAGGATCACCTGGACACATTACTTTGTACAAAGCTTTCTGTCTCATTTACATGCAACAGGAATGAATAACTTCCTTATGCATGTGACTTTCTCTGAGAAAAGAACTTCTCAGCCTAACACAGTGACACAACAGGACACGTTTGGACTGGGCTACTCCTGGAACAGAATAATAGGATTAGGGCTGATCTAATCACTGAACACCTACAGGACTTCCATGTTTTTCTTGCAGTCCGTGCCCCTTGGTCGATTCACAGGTTGTTACTCCAGCACAAAAACACCCTGGAATTTTGTATTTCTGAGGAGCAGCAGCATTGAAATTGGGAGTGGAATGCTCAGGCAGCAACAGCTGCTTCAACCACAGGAGTGAAAGAAATTCCATTTTCCCACTGCTGATTAGGACAGATTAATCTGCTAACGACACGATTACGGGATCTTTTGGGAGGAACCAGCCAACAGTTCAAGATTATCTAAAAATACTTCTCTGGCCCTGGGCCAGCAACAACCACAACAACAATCCAGCTGCCACTGGACAAAGAGCCTCTTCCATTTTTTACACCCCCTTGTCCCAAGGACCGTGCTGACCACAGGCTCACACAGAATAAAAATGCCCAGAGCAGCCAGCTCAGGCACTTCAGAGCTGGGGGCAGCCTCTGGATTGGGAATGCTCCAATCAACTCCCAGCACAGCAAAACTGACACAGGGGCTCAGCAGAGCCAAAACTGCTGCAATGGCTGTGGCTCTTCTACTTGGGTTAAAATCACCTTTAAGTTTCACTCACCATTACAATTTCAAGAGCTGGAAGAATTCCCAACTTTGCCAAAGTTTTGAAAAACTCATCTCTCTCCTGAGATAATAGGAGGGAAAAGGTTCAGAATTCCTTGAAAACCTTTTGCATGGGAAAAAAGGAATTAGAGGTGTATTTGGGTCAGAAAACTCTCTGAAGGGATGAAACAGTTACATTTTGAAGCAGATTTTGTGTGCTATGGACCTTCCTAGAAAACGGTATTATTCCTTCCTGACCCATTATTAGGATTGGTTCCTTCCAGCAACAGGACTTCAAAACAGCTTGAACAGACATTAAACCTCAGTGCATGCAAAGATTACCAACACATCTCAATTGCCCAGTTTGTCCCAAGGGAGCTGCTGGAAATCAGAGCTCTCTGGTTCTTTAGTTCACAGCTTTACACTGGGCCGTGTCAAAGTCTGGGAAGGTTGTGATGATTCCCATGGGAAAGGGTTTCTTTACACCAACCACTTGAGTCTCACCATTACAGTGATTTTTCAAAAGCCTGACATTCAGTCATGACAACAACCACTGGTGCTCCAAGCAGAGGCAATTCTACATTTTGCACAGAAAAGCCACAGAAAACGACAAACATTTTCTTACTTTACAAGTAGGTCTAAAAAGGATGCATAGATACATCAAGTCACACAAGACACTAAAATACCTGGAATAAAACCAGGATGATTCATGTTAACAGTACCTGGCAGATTTTTCCCCAAATTTCATCACAGCTAGCTTTTTCTTTTAAAACTCAGTGCTAAATCATAGTTCTCTGCTTCTGACCAAACAATGAGGGTGTGCAGTTTCAGATAAAAACAACAAAGTAATTGTTTCTGAAACAGGTCTGCACTGCATATTAATCTCTATTCCTTTACCATATATGCCTAGAGAAGAAATGTATTAAATCACCTGTTCTGTCATAAGGGACATCACTTTTCTTTGGACCTATTTTATGAGCACTACCTTACACAGAATTTGTTTAAACATACTTGTTTTTCCCTATACCAGAACCACTTCCACTGGCAAGAACAGAAGGATGTTTTAGAATAAATTATCAGTAAGTAAAGGGATTTCCAATCTTGCACTCGGATTTATAGAACTTGCAAATGACACTGAAACACACCATGAACAGTGGTTTTCCAGAGTGCTGGAAACTCCCTGCCTTTGTCCCGCAGCGAGGCCGTGCCATCACTGCAGAGCACGGCCCTGCTCCAGCCCTGAGCCTGGAGAGCACAGGCAGCGATGGAGAGCTGGGAGAGGAATTCCTGTGGCAACAGCTCTGAGCTCAACATTTTACCTTTTCATTTAACAGTGCAGAACTTGGTTCCTTTCATTAGCCCATTATAAACAAATGGCTCTTTTTCAGCTGTGCAGTGTAATAAAGTCTGATTTCACAAGGAAGTGCACCCTCGACCACCTCATTTTTGAGAGAACCAATGTACCTTGGGAGTCAAGGCGTTCACAAATTAACTCCAGGTTCAAGCATTTTACAGGCTTTTGGGGCAGTTTCCCAGTCCTCAGGTCCTAGTTTGCAATAAATGCAACTTTAAATAAAAGGAGTTGCTTTTGTGCAAAGCTGAGGCTGTTCCCAGCAATTCACTGCCAGAGTAGCAGAAATCTTTCAAAAAAAGTCCTTTACTGGTTTGGCTGTGACAAATTTGAAGAGAGGAAAGAGGCTGCCCTTGGCCCATGGCATCACCTCACTGACTGCCACAGCAACTCACAGGAAAAGAGACAAACCCACCCATTTGAGTTTCATGGAATTTTTATTAAAATAGCATTTATAACTGGTACACGTTGGCAGATGTTCTGTTCTTCCCCCCAAAGAGTGGCAGTGGAAGGGCCCAGGCAGAACAAACACAGCTGCCCACGAGGGCAGCCTGGGAACCAGCACCGAGGGGTGACAGCCCCAGGGAAAAGCCAGAGAGTGCTGGGTGTCACCTTCTCCCGGGATTGCAGGCTGCTGTTTAGCAGGATATCTAATGCCACTTCACCCAATCCTTTCCTAGGAACTACAAAAATTCATGACATTCTTGGTTTTGCTGTGAAACAATCTCCTGTTTGAGTGTGTTTTTAAAGCTCCTGCCGTACTGCAGCAGGCGTTGGCGTGGTGAGGAGCAGAGCAAGGACTGACGCTCCTCGGGAGTCCCATGGAGAACTCGGCTTGGGAGGCTGCTGAAGACAATCAGGAACGCGGGTCCACGCTCCAGCTGATGCCACTCTTCCTCCTCAGGTGAGTGAAGGCACATCCCAGGTAACTGCTGCTCTCATGGCCTGGGGATCTTCTTTACTCATGGAGACAAAAGACCCAGTGGGAAGCACAGCAGCCTAAGAGCGAGCACACGAGGATGATGCGGCAGCTCCTCTTTACTGGCAAACACGTCCTTGGCTCCAGAGCTGAGCGTTCCCTCAGAGTCCTGTGCCCGGTGGCCTGGAGCTCTCCAAGGACACCAGCACCGTCCCCAGGTCCATCAGAGTACCCGTGTCTCGCTTACGCGTCGGGAAGAGCTCACCCATTCCCTCTGGGATTCCATCCAGTGGTATGGAGTTACTTTGAAAGCTGCATGGATAACTAACCTTTAACAATATCCTACAACAGCCACATTGAAAATTCTGAGTTCACTTACCATGTGTAACAAACCAAACAAAAGCAATAATTATGGAATTACAGGGTCACATTTTAATTCCTGAATTGTACAGTTCAGCATTAATATCACCACATGTATACAAATGGTGTAAAACAAGTACAGTGGTATCTTTAATACAAAATAAACTTCTGTTTTATGGAAAAAACTATACTTCATATCTACACAGACAGCCCATCTTTTTCCAAACAAGAGCTAAAATTAAAACTAACTACAAAAATCTCCAAAACAGAGAAACTGCTTCAGTTTAAACTATTCCAGGAGAAATGGACCCATAACACATATTACAAGAGTGATCTATGTGGTGGATTGCAGCTGGTTCCATCTTAACATCTCTGACACGGTCGCTGGGAAATCTCCTCTCACTCTGTCATGATCTCAGATCACATATGGGCAAACTAACATTAAAATATTTACAGTTCACGTGCTGCTCTTGAAAATAAAATCTGGACTGTTTGCCTCTGCCACCTTGCCATGAACTCACCTATTCCTGTCACAGTTCACTCACCTATGTGGAATGTGCTTTTGTGTTTTAGAAAAGCAGCTTTTGTACCACCCCCAGGTTCAGGTGCTGCTTGTGGATTCCGCCTCCAAACCCTCCAGGTGTTCTCTTGGCAATAATCCCGTCTTGGTCCGAACTGACTTTTGTGTTAAAATGCTGCTCAGTCCATCACTATGCAAAACCTGTGAGTGTTTCTTATTCCCACCTCAACCATGCAATTTCAACTCCCAGCCAGGGAAACGGCTGCTCCGAGAGGAGGCAGCCCTTGGAACGCTGCAGAGCGCGGTTGGAATTCAGGCTCTTCCCAACCTGAAGCCAACAGCCGTGGGATGTGCTGGGTACAGCCCCACCGTGACACAAGCAGCTCCTGGAGACCCTTGGGAAGCCACTGCTCCTTGGCATAGATATTTCTGGACGTCTCACTGACAAAACAAGCAAAACCTTCCATTTTGAATCCAGCTTCCATTCTCTCCTCTTGGAAAATACAAATTAAAACTTATTTTAACTGTTTTAAACAACTCAACATGCACTATAACTGCAGCGTCCCTCCCTCCAACCATGAGAAATGCAGTTTAGTTGGTAATAAATGGTCCCAAAATATGGATTGTTCTTATGCAAACAGAGTTAGTTTTCCCTTAAAATTTTTTTAAAAGAGGCATTGCTAAAAGAACACAACTGACAGCACCATTACAAAATTAAGATTACTGGGTTCAAAATTTAAGCTTGAATTTTTTTTTTTCCTAGTTCTGTTAAACACTGGGGAAACCCTGCAATATTTTAAAAAAAGTGTTACCATACCTTTCCCTCCCCCTTTCCCTCCCGACACCTGAGACTTTCCTTGCTGAGAAGCCATCATCCAGGTTCTGAGAATACTAACCCACCTTTTTTTTTTTAATTTTTCTTTTTTTTGACAGCCTGAATGACAGACTCCTTACTCTCTAGAAAGACATTAAGTTCCTTGGAAGCTTTGTGTTTACAGAACTAACCCTTTCTAGCTGATACACCGAGTTTCTCTTGCTACTCCTTGTATTATCTTTTATACTCATGGGAGAAAGCTTTCTCAATCAGATTCTTTTTAGCTCTTAAAACAGTTGCAGCATTTGAAACCCCGTAATAAAAGTTCTTATTCCAAAGTTTTGGTTTCTTTTATGAACCCAGACGAGGTCTTTTCCTTGGAGATGTCTCCTCCTCTTCATCATCGTCTTCATCATCAGGATAATCCACTAGCCCAACTAGACTTCCCTGCCAATTAGAAAAAGGAAAAAAGGGGAAGTTTTCACATTGAAAAAATACCCAGGAATGTGCAACTTTAGCACTCAACCTCCAGCCAACCTGTAGGGGACACACCAGCCTGCAGAAACAGGTTTCTCGTGATGCCTTTGGCATTCCAAGTCCCATTTGTCTGGAGAGTGGGTTTGAACCTCAAGCTGCAAAAAGCACTGGAGTTTCCTCGCTCCTCTGGGTCTAGACTCAGAACTGTTTAAAAATCCCTTCGAGCCCAGCTGGACAGACAAACTCCAACGTGCAGGCTGACATCCCTCTGGCTGCTCAGCCTCAGGGTGGGCAATCAATTCCTGCCACACTTTTCTGCAGCTGCTCAGGAGCTCGACTGCTGAGGATTCCAATAATGTACGGCTGGGTCAGGCACCACGGAGGGGTCACTCACTGCATTTGTCTCCTCAAAAACACTCAGTAATTCCCAAGCTGGAGTGGCACTAACAGAGTTCCCAAAAAACCCAATTTCCATTGTACATCAGATACACAGAGCAGCAACTCAGCAGGAAAAAAAAGTGGCAACAGTGAAATGATGCAGAGGATGCTGGATGAGACTGCACCTGCCAGATTCCAACAGAGTCCAGCCCCACTCCGACCTCCCCAGAGCAGTCAGGGATTCACCGGAGGGCTCAGGGTGAATTTATCCCCAACTCAGCCCCGCTGCCCACAGGCTGTCGCTGCTGTTACCCTGGGACAGCCCCACACGAGTTCTCCCACCTTGGGGGCCGGCACCGCTGGGCTCAGGGCTGTGTTCTTGGAAGAGGAGCCGTTGGAGCTCGCTGGTGATGTCTGAGCTGCCACGGATTTGCTGTTTGCACCGTTCGCACCGTTGGCTGCGCTGGCTGAGTGGGAAAAAGTGAATTTGAATCCCCCAGCTGAAGTCCTTTTTGGAAGATTCTCTTTGTCTTCACTCTCCTTAGCTGAGGGACAAACATTGTCACACTTAGGTATCAGCTGCACACCAAAGAGTACCATCCACATCCCAGTGCAATCTCAGGGCAAGAGCCAGCAGGTTTTTTTGGTTCCAATTCTGCTGCAATGCTCAGTTCCCCAACCAAACCCATCCTGAGCCCACCAGCAGCAAACAGAGCAGGGCCTGGATGCTGAGGGCACGGGGACACGGTCCACCTGGAGCACACGGGCACATTCAAAGCCCTGCTTTGGAATGCCATTTAAACCAGACGCGTGCTCCAAGCAGTTGAACTCATTATTTTAACCCTGAACTGGCTTGCAAAGACACGTTTGGATCTCATGACTCAGTTACACGGCATACCGTGTACTGCTGCTCGAGGTCCAGAGCACAAACCACGCGCTAGTTTAGGTGCCACGCCATGGAGCACTTCCAGTGCCAACAAGCTCAGATGGAGTAAATACCTTTTTTAGTTTCCATGAATTTTTCATAGCTATCTGGAAAATCATCCTCCTGTTTTGACTTCTCAACTGGAGGTACAACAGCTTCGCCTTCTTCCTCTTCATCTTCATTGAACCACATTTCTTCATCCTCCTCCAAGGCTCTGGCATCCCTGCGGAATCTATTGCTACGCAATATGGATGGGACACTGTAAGAGACACACACAGTGATTCCAGCTTGGCTGCTGTTTCAGACTCAGGATCAGAAATGCCTCCCAGAGTTTTAGAGGGAATTCAGTGCATTTGAGAAGGCAGTCCAGTTCCATATCTGGTTCTGCCCTCACCCCAAGAGTCACCAACACCCTAGCCAGTGATAAGCCAGACTGAATCCCAAATCAGAGTGACAGAGCAACATTCTGCTCTTCTTAAGATGAGAGTTTTCTGAATGTAACATTTAGTCCACTGGCCAACATCAGCTCTACTACACTTGGCCACAAGGAAAGGCAGATGGGGCTTTCCTTTGATCCAAGTTGTTTTCACCAAGAATGAAACCCAACCCCAGCCTCCTGCTGCCCTCTGGGAAAGGGAAAAGCAAGGAGCAGCCCTGCAGAGTGGCAGCCCCTGCCAGGCTGAGAGCACAGAAACTGGGGCCTACCTGTTCAGCTTCTGGCTTTGTCGGTCCTTTTCCTGCTCATATTTTGTCTTCAGTCCCTTGAACGTCTGAACGTACTCAATAGATTCAAGTGCATTATAGAAGTTTTCAACTATATGTGCAATAAGGGACTTAATATCTTCCTGCAGAAGAACAAAACAGGGTTTCAGTCTCAAATGGGCACACGCAGAAGTTCAGGAAGCTTTTGAGCTTAGTTTGGAAAGTAACTGATTTCTTGGCCAGAGCCAAAGCATTATTGTACAATATTATACAAATGTAAAGCATGAAATCAGAGTTATCCTTAATAAAAGAGATGAGAAGTATTTATTAGGCTTCCCACAGAAACAGACAATAGACTCAGCAGTGTCTCAAGTGTTTGTGTCATACTTCTGTTAAATCAGGATACTTTATATAGGAGAGCTGTGCCCTGTTCTCCCCACAGGCTCCAGCTCTCCCCAGTCCTCAGCAACTACAGCAGCTCGTGGGACCAGGAACCTTTTGGTCAGTCCCCCTCTAGGATTTGTCTGATATGGTGACAGACTTGTTACAATTCTTAATGTTCTTCTTGCTGGAAAAGACAGCAGCTACAATATCCTACAACTAAAAACCGCCCTTCACTTTCACTGACCACAAAGATTCCCAGCAAAGCCTCCCACACATGAAGGCAGTGGGAACAAGTGGCTCAGGAGCTGCTACAAGTCCTTGTTCCCAAGGAGCTGGGTGCTCCTGTGAGAGCTGCAGCTGCAGACTCACCACTCTGATGAACTCGAACAGCTCAATCACGGCAGAGTTGAGCAGGTTGTACCGAGTGCCATTATCCAGCAGGGCATTGATAACTGGCTCAAAGAGGTTTCCCTTGGTGATGTATCGGTTATAAAATTCATCTTTCAGGCCGATTATCCTCCTCATAAAGCGAAGAGCACCTGTGGGAAGAAAAATCCAAGGGGTTAACAACCACAGGCCAGGGCTCATGAAAAGAACTGAAACACCTGGTGTTACCCAGAGGAAGATGCACCCCCAAACCCAGAGCATTAAACTCTCTTTCACACTCATTAACATGAATTCCAGGTTCAAGTGTACACTGGAACACCTTCCACACAGTGCACACCACGCCTGGAAGAAGGAAATCACAACAGCTCCATACTCACACAAGGCCAGAAAGGTGTGTTTCGAATTCATCAATACCAGTACTCTTCTTAGCAAATCTTTGTTCATAATGTAATTCTTGATGTGATACGTGTGGTGTTCCACACAAAACGTAAGCAGCTCCAAAATTAAGGCAAGTAGTTGTGCTGTTTGGTAATTATCTGCAAGAAAAATTAACAATTTAAGCTTTCAGTAGCAAGGTTAACTAGGGAAAAAAAGTCCCAGTAACTTAAAAACAGATGAAAATGCTCCTTCAGCTTCCGGTCATGCCAAGTGAAGCAAAGCCCCTGCATCTTGTTCAGTAAAAAGTATTAAAAGAAATAAAGTATGGGCACACCTAACATTTTTTTTTTTAACAGAATACCATACACAACACACGAGACAAGTTTCAAAACTCACTCATTTCGAACTCACCAGGACATATTGTATTACTCTTAGTGGATCCAACTACTGCATCTGATAGAGAAAATAAAAACAAAAATCAGAAAAAGGTTTTCAAAGCACTGGTAAGATTTAAAAGATGGGGATAAACAATCAGTTCTACCAAGTGGTCAGATTTTTCATCAAATCGAAAGTTTCTGTGAGCTACAGGGACCTAAACGTGAAGGAGGAATTCAGCCAGGTGAGATTTCTATATTTAATCTAGCTTACAAAGTTTTAAATCCATCTAGGTGTAAATGTATAACCTAACACTTAGGAATATGTAGAATAAAAGCATCAATCCAGAATTTTTCAAATAATACTTTAAAATGAATACTACAGATTTGGGATGGAATGTGCAAAACATTTATTTTTTTGACTTAGTATTTAATATGAGACCTACAGACACTCTCTGATTTACAGGAAGCATTTTTCAAATGCAATTAGCAGTTGTGTATTAGCATGATTAACATCAAGGAAGTGCATCTTTCACAAAGCACAGCACGAGGCTACAGCAGCATCCAGAGCTGCAGGAAAGAGCTGAAAGCTGCTGCCCCCAGAACCCCTGTCCCTGGGGGAGCAGCACTCTTCCACAAGTGCATTCCCAGCCGGCATCACAGGCTGATCTCCCTGGGACCAGCACTGTCAGTCACTACAGGCCTGAAAGGAGGAAAAAGAACATGGAAATATTCAGTACCTTTTTCACATTTATCCTCTGATGTATTGGCCAGAAGCGGCGCAGTGAGAACGTGCATACAATGGTTGTAGAAGAAATTGAGAAATTCACTCTTTTCTGTTTTCTAAAACAAAAATAACTTTATTAAACACTGGGATTTGTACACAGGCTTTTAAATAAGAAAGAACAGTAACATCAGAAACAGCCCACAGAGAATTCTATTGGCTCCTTCAGGTCTGCCTGTATATTTGTTGGGCCTGCAGGACCGTCATTGCTCAAGGAAGATCAGTTTTTGCATTTTGGGACATGTAACCAAGCTCACCATCACCAAAAAATCCCCACCATGCAAACATCTACTGAAAAAACATCAACAACTCAAAAAGCTTGACAAAACTTTGTTCATAAACACCTGCACAACGCCCCAAAATGGAAAGGTTAAGCTTATTTTTGGCTTGTTTAAATTCAGTATCGGAGCAAACACAGAGTATCAGGTTTTCAGCTTTGCTGAGACAGTGCAGTGTCTGCAGCCCCCACGTCTCCTTACGTTGGCTGTGGCCAGCATATTCTCTGGGTCAATCAGAGTTCTCAGCAGCCCCATTAACTGAACAGCTCCCCCGAGCTCTGGATCCGTGTCGCAGATCATCTGCTCAATGACCACATTGATGAGGAGGATGTCCTGCAGAAAAATCCCAACAAACACAACACCAAACAATTAGACACAGTTTCAATACTGTAAAGTAGTTTCAATAGTCTCTGTGATTTTTTGAAGACAAATTTAAATGAAACTGGAGAACTGAGAGTTGTATTTGGATACAGAAATTCTCTCGAGCACAACCCTCCACACCTACAATCCTTGTTAGTCAGACTTACCAACTGTAAACTCATGCAACACCAACATGCTCAGAAGCATTTGTATATTAAATCTACTTTCCCCTGCCTTTCTAGAGGTTTGTTTTGCTGTTTTGTTTCCTGCTTGTCCAAAGACTGGTATATTCAACACACTGCAAACCACTGTGACTTACATCATCACTCTGCTGGGCCTCTTGCATCACAAATTCTCGGACCATGGATGGGCTAAATTCTACTAGATAAGAAAATATATCTGTAGCAGCAGATCTAACTTGCAGATCATCCATTCCCTAATAAAAAGAGAAATTGATTAGCAAGAACAAATTCAGTTGGTATTTATTATCAAGCAAAGCTACAAATAATATAAAGCTACAATTTTGAGAACATCTCATTACCAGAGTTTCTATGAGAAACACAATAATAGGGTTACAGAAAAACAACAATAAACCAGCAAAATGAATTGCAATGCTCAGGCAGCAGCAGCTGCTTCAACCACAGGAGTGAAAGAAATTCCATTTTCCCACTGCTGATTAGGACAGATTAATCTGCTAACGACACGATTACGGGATCTTTTGGGAGGAACCAGCCAACAGTTCAAGATTATCTAAAAATACTTCTCTGGCCCTGGGCCAGCAACAACCACAACAACAATCCAGCTGCCACTGGACAAAGAGCCTCTTCCATTTTTTACACCCCCTTGTCCCAAGGACCGTGCTGACCACAGGCTCACACAGAATAAAAATGCCCAGAGCAGCCAGCTCAGGCACTTCAGAGCTGGGGGCAGCCTCTGGATTGGGAATGCTCCAATCGACTCCCACTCCCAGCACAGCAAAACTGACACAGGGGTTCAGCAGAGCCAAAACTGCTGCAATGGCTGTGGCTCTTCTACTTGGGTTAAAATCAGCTTTAAGTTTCACTCACCATTACATTTTCAAGTGCTGGAAGAATTCCCAACTTTGCAAATGTTTTGAAAAATGCATCTCTGTTCTGAGGTTGTCACGTCTGAAAAAGGGAGCAGAATTCTTTGAAAAAGTTCACCTGTGGCACAGGGAACAAGGAATTAGAGGTGTATTTGGGTCAGAAAACTCTCTGAAAGGAGGAAACAGTTACATTTTGGAGCAGAGTTTGTGTGCTGGCTGATCTACAGAAATGCCTCAGTGACTGCGGAAGAGTTTCACTGTTTCTCCTTCATCCCTCTCACCTGCAGCCTCGGAGGCACCACGGGGAGCGGGGACTTACCAGTTCACACCGCTTGTCGTCATCTGTAGCTTCATCTGTTAATTGTGCAAAAACTTCCGATAAAAACTTCTCGTCTTCCTGTGCAACACACAAAAGGAACACACCTTACACAGCGCCTCTGGAAAACAACTTCCATCCTTACAGGATCCAACCCTGCAGGAAGTCCAGCTCTCCACCTCTCCGTCCAATTCATCCCAAAGGAGGCAAATGCCAGAGCACACATCCACCAGGATCATTCCCAGGGCATTGTTCCAGCACTCCCTCTGAGCAGAAGCAGCTCCAGGACACCAGAGCCAGGGGAAGCTGAGCTCAGTGATGGTCCCTAAAACTGCGACTACAAAGTGCCAGCCCAGGGACAACTTTGCAGCCATGTCCCCATTACCTTTCTTACAATAAAACAACCTCTCCCACTTGCACATGCTCTGCTTTGCCAAGCTGGGAAACTTTACAGACTATTACTGGCTTTTCATATTCACATGCTCTATTACCAGGAGATATTTAAGTACACACAGGACAACACCTCACTTTGTGCAATGCATTTCGGTTGCCCCATTGCATAAGACCGAGAGGTAGCCAAAAACCAGGGTGAACATCAGCATCTCTCAAGGGTTTGGGCACTTTCTGCCCTTTGATTATTCTGCACTCTTTCACATTGAAAATAGTGTTGGCGTTCTCTCAAATTCAAATGTTTCTGTTACCTTTTAATGACAATATAAATCTGACAGCAAACAGTAACATGCTACAGCTTTACAAAATTTTGCGTCACTGTACCAATTCGACTCTATAAATTCGTGCATTAAACAAAAATGAACAGAGTAGCAGCATTCCAATAAGTTACATGAACTTTACATTGCATAACACAGAGTGTGCTTACCTCTCTATTTTGCTGTCTGCTGTCACTAAAATCTCTGTGCTTTATTAGGGTAACTTAATACAGAATTTTTACAGTTACAGCAATGCCAACCAAAGACTGGCAAACTTTTTCCTGACGATTCTAAGATGTGGGGATAGAAGTGCTTTAACAAACAAATGATACCTGGAATCAACATCACAGGGAGTGCAACATACACAGATTTAGTAGTTTATTTTAAGCTTTGCTGGCTTAAACAGCTTAATTAAGCCTGTTACAAAAAAAAACCCCAAACCGTACTACAATCAACAGCAGATATGGAAGAAAATTCCTACTGCAGAACACCTGAGCACAGAAACATCTCCTGCTTGTCTAGGGCTGCTACTCAGTCCAGTGCTGTGTCCTAAAGCACAGGATGGATGGAGGTACCTTTCCCCCGTGGCCGCCCTTCCATCAGCAGCAGCACTGGGATCTAGTGCTCCGTGGCACGTAGAAAGGAGCTTTGCTGCCCTGGCAAACACAATCTGCCGCTCCTCTAAACTGCCTTCTCCCAGGGAGCTTTGCCAGTGTATTTAGGGTAACAGGACGTCCAATGTGTTCCCCAAACCCAAAGGAGCTTTAGAGTTCTTGTGCCCAACAAGCTGATTTACACCACAGGCCTGCGAAAGCAGTCCTGGACCTGAGGTCCCCACTACCAGGGAATTTTCCTCAAGTGTGCTGTAATATCTTTTCCTATGTGTGCTTTCTTCTCCAGGATCAACATCATTTGTAAATCATCACACATCTCAATTACAGACTTTGGAACAAGCAGGCAAACCTGTGTGCCACACACTCCATCTATGATGGCAAGGACAGGCCTGACAGAACCAGCAAAGAACTGTCAGAGGATTTCAAAACCTTCTGTGAAAGTTACTCAACGTAACAGCAAATCAGAGCCCTCTGTTACTGCACAATTAAATATTCAGCACTGCACAGCCTCAATGAAAAATAAAGAACTCTACAGACTTAAAAATCTCTAAATGCAAACAGGACTGCGGCCTCAGGAGAAAAATACTCAATTTATTTTTAGCTTTTGAAAATATACTCAAAAGAATTTAAGGGAAAATCTTTATTTAACACAAAGCTATTAATTTTGCAAGAGGGATTTAATTTTTTCTTTCTTTCTGCTACTGAGCCACAAAGAAGGTAGTAGAAAGAAGCCAAATAGCACACTCATGCAATTCTCTGCAATTACTCAGTTTTATTTTTCAGTCCTCTATTGAACTCTTTACCATCTTTCACCCATATCTGAGCTCATAAACATATTCCATATGGATATGCTATGTCTCCAGTGCCCCTTTCTTCCCCCCATTTTTACTCCCTTCCTCTTCTCCTCAACTGTTGGTGTTTCACAGAGGATCTCCACACTCACTCCAAGAGGTCTGTGATCTATCCTACACAAATGTACCATTTTTGGACACAGATAAACAGAACAAAGCCACTTTGGTAGTGGCTGGACACAGTTTATCTGGACACAGATAAACAGAATAAAGCCATTAGTTTGCACAACACAGCATCAACTGAAAACCCCAAAACGCCATGAATTCACACAGCTCTTCACCGAGGCTCCTTCCAGGGTCCCAGCCACCTTGGAGCCTCTTCTGACTACAAAGTGTGCAGGACAGCTTTTCATAAAGTAACAGCTTGGTTATTTATTAATTATTATTTCTGGATATCAGTATGAAAAACCCCAGCAACTAATTAATCTTTAAGACAGCACAAACATTTGAAATTAGTACCATGATGTAACAGTAGTGAAACAGGAATGGTTCTGAACCAAATGCTCTTTTGAACCGCAGATTCAGAATTTGTTACAAAACCAGCACAATGTCCCTAATACAGAATACAAGAAGTTGCCTGTTCCCTAAATATCTACACAAACTTGACCAAAAACTGTATGTTGTTTGGGAATCAAGGAGAAAAATCTTCAGCTTGACAACCCATTAAAAAATATTAATATACTCACCTGAAATGTACCTTTTCAAAATACAAAATCAAAGGTATCAGAGAGCAGGGGAACCATTCAAAACATTGTGCAAATGACGTGTGTGATTATCTGTAAACCATTTTGAAACTACAACTACAGGTATCTCCACACAATCCATCTTAAAAACCACTTACCTGCAACATACTGACAATCTCAACTTTGTTGAAGAAAATAAAGGAAGTGAGGGTAGAAAGAAAATTCTCTTCGAAAACAGATGGTGTCGGCAAGATGATGTCCTGAATATACTGTACCCTGTAAGTCTGGTGGATTTTTTGCCTGAGTTCAGAGTCTGTAATAGGAATAACCTCCTTAAATTTTGCTGTTTTGGTCAAGAACTCCCTGTGCCGTTTTGGCTGAGCCAAAGAAGGATCGTACTCGAGGCATCCGACCACATCCATAATACACTCGTCAGAGAACATCACCTCAAACAGAGTTGCTTTGTTGAGGAACAAAATCCCTCTAATAATTTCATACAAATGATGCAAGCCTTCGGTGTTCTCTAAATTCTCGCACACTTGGAAAAGCTGTAACAGTTTTTTAATGTAGCCTTCATTCTCCAAGGCCAGCGCCAGCTTTTCCCTACGGATGGGTGAGGAGAGAACAGAGGTAACTAGGTCAGCAATCTCTTCAAGTTTGTTGAGTTCGCAAGTAGGAAGGTCAATCAGAGGACTGGTTTCAGGCATTTCCTCTATGTGTTCCTCTTCTGACTCAATAAGGTCCTGCGTGACTTCCACCGAAGGATCCTTACCCTGAACCTAAGGACAGAGTGCACAGTTACTGTCTGATCCCAAAACATCCACAAGAGTGAGCAGGTCAGTAACGAAATAACAACGCATCCCAACTGCCCAGTTTGTCCCAAGGAAGCTGCAATGGAATCGGAGTTCTCTGGCTCCTGACAGCACATTTGCAGTTCCACTGCACTCCAACAAACTTCCTGAGGCCACCTGGGAGAAGGACAATTAAAGCATGGAACTCTGGCAGTCCCTTTTTAATAAACACAATCACACAACCAACCACTCCCCTCCCAAAAAACACCAATCACCTGGGTCTCACCATTGCAGTGATTTTTCAAAAGCCTGACATTCAATCAGGAAAGGAACAACTCGTGTTCTAAGCAGAGGCAATTTAAGATCTTACACAGAAAATAACAATGAATATTTGCTTCTTTTACAAGCAGGTTTAAAAAGGATGCACAAATACATCAAGTCACATAAGACACTAAAATACCTGGAAAAACCAGCATGTTGCATGTTTACTGTACCTGGCAGATTTTTTCCCAGATTTCATCACAGCCAGCTTTTTCTTGAAAACTCAGTGCTAAATCATAGTTCTCTGCTTCTGACCAAACAATCAGGGTGTCCTGTTTGAGATAAAACCAAGAAAGCAATTGTTTCTGAAACAGGTCTGCACTGCATATTAATCTCTATTCCTTTACAGCCAATATCTACAGAATAAATCACTTTAATTAAAGCTACACTTGTCAAGAAAAGAACATAAACCACTAAAATATTAAATCACCTGTTCTGCCATAAGGAACATCAACTTTCTTGTTATTTTACGACCACTACCTTACACAAAATATATTTAAAGATACTATTTTTCAGATCCAAGCCACTTATGATGCCATTTTCCTGCAAGATATATTTCTTGGGCTAACAGTCTTGAAATGGGAATGCACACACTAGATTAAGAAAACCTGCAATTTAACAGTTTAAGTATTTTCATTTTTAGTAAAGTAGAAACAAATCCCATAAGATTTCAGTTTTCCCCTGAGAACGCGTTTAAGACAACCCTAGCTGCGTGAGATAGAATGCCTAATTTTCAAATTCTCTTTTCTGAATTAAAAGCCATACAGCCTGAATAATACAAAATCCCTAAGTTCTTACTAAAGTCACAACCATCTTGCCAGTTATTTTCATTTGAGCCAGGTTTTTTTCCCTCTGTTACTATTGTCTCCATCAATTCAATTTGTGCACTTGCACAGCAGATCTTCCACAGGAAGTTTCGATGGAATTTCTGAATAGGCTGAAATGGTTTTTGAAGAGGTTTCATTAGGACACTTGCTGTTGTCTTGTACGGAATGCAAGCCTGTACTTCAACATTCAAATATAGAGTGGCTGTGGTTTAACCCCAGCTGCCAAGGAAGTACCACACAGCTGCTCACTCACTTCCTCCCACCAGTGGGATGGGAAGGAGAATCAGAAAAAGGTGAAATAAAAGTTTCTTGAGATAAGAACTGTTTAAAAAATGAAGTAAGGTAAAAATAATGAGTAATTACAATAGTTACAGCAAGAAAAGGAAGGTAAAGAAAGGAACAAACCCCCTGACAGATAAGTGATGTACAACAGGGCAGCTCAGCACCACCTGAGGAGCGATCGGTCCCTCCCAGCTGATCCCCCCAGTTCACCCACTGTTATCCCAGGGTATGGAATATCCCTTTGGCCAGGTCAGCTGTCCATGATAAGGAAGGTAAAGAAAAGAAAAGGAAGGTAAAGAAAGGAACAAACCCCCTGACAGATAAGTGATGTACAACAGGGCAGCTCAGCACCACCAGAGCAGCCATCAGCCCCTCCCAGCTGACCCCCCAGTTCACCCACTGCTCCTGTTATCCCGGGTATGGAATATCCCTTTGGCCAGCTCAGCTGTCCTGGCCACGCTCCCTCACGGCTCCTCGTGCAATTCCTCACTGCCAGAGCACAGGAAACTCAACAGTCCTTGATTGAAGGTAAGCACTGCTCAGCAACACCTAAAACATCCCTGTGTTACCGATGTCATTCTCATCGTAAATCCAAACCACAGCGCTGCACCAGCTACTGGGAAGAAAATTCATTCTATCCCAGACAAAACCAGGAGAAGTTCCCCATCCTACAGCAAACTCATCTTCCTATAAAAATATCCAAACTGAGCAGCTCTCTGCTAACTCTCCAGTACATTTGATGAGCTCCAGCCAAACTGTTCAACATTCCAAGTTTGCTGGCTTCGTGAACTGTTAAACTGAAGTGTTTTTTAAACACCAGGAAGCCCTTGCTTAGTGGTCAGTAAGGTCATTTAATTCCCACATTTACAATGTTCAATATTCACCACACAACTCATCAAGACTCCTTAGGTCTTCACCTTATGCATCACTTTTAGTGAACACAAAATATGAAGCGTGGTATCTTTAAGCTCAGCAAGGAAACCCAAAGAAATGCCTGATGGTATTCCTTAGGAGGCTTCAGGGGCAGTAAGGTTTAAGCAGACCTTTGTAAATGCAGTTATGTGGGCTGACACGGGCCAGGGGAGCACTCGCGTATTTCCAGCTGTCAGGGGACTGGCATTTGGGAAGCACTGCTGGCATGGAACAGTAGGTTCCCTCTTCAGCAGTTACTTGGAAAACACGTCTGTCTCAACAAACACAACTTCCCTGCCGCTACAACCATCACTGGAACATGAATGAGCATCAGCAGCACTGATACAGCATTAATTCTTCAGTTCATTTCTACAGTAATCCTAATCCCTCAATATCCACGTGGAGTTGTGTATCTTGGGGGTTTTGTCTTTGCCTGTTTTTTTCTTTGAAAATAAAGTTTAGAATAACATCACTGTTGACAAATGCCTACCATAGATCCACTTCCTTCTCCCAAAATAATCACAGGCCACACTACAAGCAATGGAATTTGCACAGACACAATTTTTTTCCCCTTCTTACTAATTTTTACACATTTCTCTAGAGAAACAAAGTTTCCCTGTTGTGGAAAGAACGGAGTTCAATGCACTGTGGTTTCAGCACTGTTGCGAGTTGTTTGTTTATATTCCTGTGTCCTGTATGACACTTGCACTTTTCTCCTACAGTGACAAATATTACCAGGGAGCCTCTCTGCTGTCAGGCTCCGACTCACGGGCACAACTGGTCCAAGTTCTTAGAGCTGGCATGGTTTTCACTCACAGCTGTCCCTCCTCATCTCCAGCTCAGGACAGCTGGATCTCTGCGTTTACCGTGTGCCATTTCACAGGCAACAGCTCAACTGGGCTTCAAGGGAGAAATAGTAATTGTCAACTGCATGCACTGAGAAGCCTCATCAGCTCCCTGATGTGGTTCTCTTTCAGAGATTAATCAAAAAAGAATTCTTAAGTACAATTTTATGGCTGTTACAGAATTCTAAATCTGAAATGTTTATCTTGAAACATTCTGTGCAAGTACTGATGCCCTGACACTCAAAATCAATGCACTCCCAGGTAAGCTGAGCCTCAGGGGTGCTTCACTGAACAAAGAAGGACACACACATTCAGCCGCCCTATTCATAGCCCAGGATGATTCAAGTAAGAGAATTAATGCAGTAACTTAAAATGACTCCAGGCACCCAGGGACTGCAGTCAAAAATTTGTGAAAATTCTCCAGTTACTGAATGGTTCTCATTACAATCTGTACTGCCCACACAAAGCAGAAGTTATATAAGCTTTTCCAAAAATATTTCAGAAAGACTGAAAGATGGTTTCAACAGAAAGTAATTGTCCAATACCAATATAAGACGTACTCATCTGGCACACACTTCCTGCATGACCTCAGACAACCCACGAAGAGCGCAGACAGACACCTTCCAGGCCTGGCTCCACCACTCCCACCTGCTTAGAGGCGATGCTGCTCCATCCGTGAGCAACAGCAACGTTCCTTAATTCACTCCAACACCATATAAAGACAAAAAGGATTAATTCTGAACAAAAACTGACACTCAGAGCAGTTCAAACCCTCCTCCTGTGCTGGTTTGCACAGTGTCTGCTGCTCCACCTCTCCGTGTTCCTGCACTGCACCGCGTCCCCACGCCAGCACCAACGTGCTGCACAGGGAAGCAGAGGGGGGTCACAGAGCCGATAAAAATGAACCCAGCGGGAAGACACGTTTCAGCTGACTCAGTCCTGCATCTCACCTGCCACGCGGCAACGTGAACACTCCTGCTGGCACGGAACAGGAGTGAAGAAGCCCTCTGGCAACTGCTCAGGCTGCCTTTAACAGCACCCCTGGAAATGTGTTAAATCCTGGCCCCAAGGAACTCTGATTTTGCCTTGAGCAACGCTCTCTGTTGTCACAGGAGTGGTGGCAGCTCTGGGCAAAAGACAGGATTTGCACTCGATCTTCACCTCAGAGCTGCAAACAGAGCACACCTACAGGAAAGGTAACACCAGAAGGCAGCACTCCAGTAAGGATTTCTGCAGCAGCTCAATGTCTTTCAGCCACGGACACGCTCTTCTGCCAGTTCTGCCAGGCAACAGTAACCTCAAGCAGAGGCTGAAACAACAAATGGGTGTGGCGCCAACACTTAAAACTGCTCCTGCCAGAGCCTCCAGAACACATCTGACCCTGCCCTCTGGCTAACGTGGGGTGTCCAGCAGAGGAGTGTAACTCTCAAAGCCTATGCCCCAAAATCCAGGGGGACCTAAAGCTCTTCAGGCTCCCATGTTCTTTGCATTCACATAACTGGAGATAATTTTACACTGCATGCTGAGCAGCTCAGCATCTATGTCCCATCCAAGCCCTATTTCCCTTAAGAAAGCAGTCGTGGTGCCGGTGTCCCTAACACCTGCACGGAATGAATTCTCCAGGAAGCACAAACACGACTGGAGCAGGCAGGTAGCAGGCCTGCCCTGTTTGGGGTTAGTCAACAGCTACAGCACCACTTGGCGCTAACAGTGCAATACTGGAAGTCACAGACTGATGCACGGCACCGAAAAATCAGGGCTTGGTTTCCTTTTTTTCACAGGACGCTGTTATGCAAACCACAATTAAGCGTTAAGTACCCTCTAAGTCCACTCAAGTCATTTCGGTGAGGAGAGATGTGTAGGCAGGGCATGTTTCTTTTCCATCAAACTGCCCGGCCCTTCGGCTCTCCCCAAATCCAAGACGATCAACTTGAGGACAATGCTCTGTGTCAACTAAAAGCTGCAAGAGGTTACACAAACCTTAAAGAGAGAACAGTGAAGCAAATGCCTTCTGCCACAAGGACTCAAAAGCATTATTATGAGAAATAAAAGCCAGCCAAAATAAACCTCAGCTTGAGTTGCTCTAAACTGTGATCTACCTTTTCCACAAGAAAAATGGCAACAAAAGCTACTTAAGTCCCTTGAAACTTTGCTACCAATTAAGCAAAAAAGGCCTATAACTAATCAGTTGTAGTTTCAGGAAACAGGGTGTGAAAGGAAGCATTTTAAAAGTTTACAGCAACAAAACGTGCGTTTATATTTCACTACGTATAGGTTTCCTCTAGTAAACAGGAAGCAGTTCAAGACTTGGCTCCGGGAGCTCTGCAGAGCTCCTCCCTCAGCATGGCGCACCCAAGGAAAGCCTGCAGCCCCCAGTCCCTAACACGGGAAAGCAGCAACCCCAGCGAACAGCCTCCTGGAAGGGCTGGCCCCAAACTCCACCTCGCCCCTGCCCTAAAGTGAGCCAACCCATGCTCACCAGGTAACAAAGTCTCTTTCTCAAATGCTCATGCTCTAACTTGTCGCTATAACAAAATCCTCAAAGATGTGTCCCTCTGTGACTCAGGAAGAACAAAATTACTGTTCTCTAGGGCTGAAACACTTCTGGACACCATAATGATAAAGAACAGTATCAAACACTGAATGAAAGGAACAGGGACTCCACTGCAGAACAAAGGAACAGACAGAAAAAACTCCAGAAAACCCATGAGAACAATGCAGGCAGAGACATCAAAAATTAATGCTGAAAAGGGGAAAACAATAAAAGCAAAAGAGATTCAGTAAGCTGATTTTTTCGATGGATGAAACAAAAATAACCTATTAACACAGCTCCCAACTGTTTTAGTTCTTTGTCTTGCAGGAGGTTTACCCCTAGGAATGGTAACTCTCACCATGGCTTGTGGCCTTACCTAGGACAGCAGATGCTTCCAAGGCTTAAAATAAAAACTAAACATCAACAACAAAGAAAGAAGTCCCATAAAGACAAATTCCTGCGTGTTTTTTCCAGAAAAAGAACTCAATAAATAAATAAATACACTTCAACAAAGCTGGCCAAAGTTTTGCCTCCCTAATTTTGCAATTACTTCAGATAGCCTGGCATGGGAGACAAAAGTTACACATATATGTTTCCAACTATCTTTCCTGTAATGGTTGCAATGTTTACCCAAAGTGCCTATATTATCTTCAAAGCCTGAAGTCCAAAATGTAATTTTCTAGACGACCCACATATTAATTTCTAGAATGTGAAGTGTTTAGCACCCACAGGCTTCTAAGTAAGTTTTTCACCCCCTATAAAAAAGATCATCAACAATTCCATGTCGTCCCACTTCTCCTTTTTTCCTGAAAAATGCAATTACTCCGAGCACAAAACAATTCCTCAGCATCAGCAACCAGAGAAAGTAAAGCCTAACAAAAATACTTGCCTGCTGTTTTTGATATGCAGTATTTGGATTTATCTTCGATTCTAACAGTAGTGAACCTGGAAAAGGTACGAAGAGAGATTTACTGCATTCAACAAAACAAACATCTCCACACATCTCACACCACTGCCCACGTGCCAGCCAACAGACTCTCAGCTTAATCCAAATCTCACAGAAAATCCACAAGAACCGCCTCCTTTAAATATAATTTCCTAAAATAAGCCAGGTAGGACAAAATTCAAAGAAACATCCCTATTAAAATACATTTTTCTCTTCTAATTTAGTCCAAAATCCAGTGTAGCACTCTTTTCTCCTGAAATCTGGTGCAAGAACCAGCTTGTTTAGTGGTCTTTTAGGCCAGCTATACAAATTCCAGCAGGTAACTGTGCTGCCCAGCATAAAAATGTTTTTGCCCAGAGAAGCCACATGGGCCACTTGCTTTTATTCCCTTCAGCTGCCCTTCAGAAGTGAATCATCCAGCTACTATAAACGCAGGGACTTTATCTTGTGTATGCAAGTAGTGTATGTCTCCTGGCAACAGCTCCGGAGCAATTTATACCAGTCTTAGGTGGTTTATTTAGCACATTAGCACCTGTCGGCTGACAAAGTGGGGAGCACCTACCTCCCCCCTCTAAAAAAGACCCTTTAAGGTGACTTTAAAGTGCAATAAAACACAAGGGACGCCACCCAACTCGAACGCAAGCAGTGAATGCCTGAGGAGAAAAAGAGCAACAAACAAACAACTTTTTTACAGCAGTAAGACAGGGAGGAAAAAAAGCACCTCGAAAGCAAAGGATATTGCTCTGAAAGCGAACAAAATGTCGTCACATGTCACAGCTTCAGCTCTGTTCAGGCTGGGGAGCTGCAGCTGGCTGGGGAAACTGCATGGAGCTGTGTCGGGGAGCTTTGGGATGGGGATCAGGGAAAGGCTCTTCCCCCAGAGGGTGGTCGGGCACCGAACAGGCTCCCCAGGGAATGGTCAAGGCTCCAAGGCTGCCAGAGCTCCAGGACAGAGAGCCTGGACAACGCTCTCAGACACGGGGTGGGATTGTTGGGGTGTCTGTGCAGGGCCAGGAGCCGCACTGGATGATCCTGATGGGTCCCTTCCAACTCAGCATATTCCATAATTCTATCTGCTGGGAGGGGAAAAGTCTAGGACCACGATAGCAAACGGTGCTGTGGCTTGTAGGGGTAAGGAAACTTCATACGGAGCCGCAAGATAAGGGAAGGCACGGAGGATGGAAATAATAATAATAGGAAGAACAATAATCCTCTGGGGTCTCCCAAGGGAAGGCACCATCAGCCGAGCTCGGCGATGGTGGGTGGCAGCCCCGGCTGGCGGGGCCCGGAGCCGGGCGTGGGGCGAGGGGAAGCGGCCCGGGCGGCCTGGGCAGCCCCGGCCACGCTCTCACCGTCCGACTCGGCGCGCACCAGCAGCGACATCCCCTTCAGCCGCTCCACGTAGCTGGAGGAGACGTGCCCGGTGCCCCTGTCGTCCCATTGCCGATCCTCGTTGAGCGTGTAGACCTTCACCCGCCGGCGGGTGTCCGACATGGTGCAGCCCCGGGCCCGCTCCGCCTCCGCGGGGGCGATGGAGCGAGGGCGGCGGGGAGCAAGCGGGGCCGCCGGGCCGCTCAGGGGCACCGCGGGGCCTTTAACGCGCCGCTTCCCATGGCGAGTCAGCGCCGCCGCGCCCCGGCCCGGGCCTCGCTGGCGCCGCTCCGCCTCAGCAGCTACCACAGCGCCGCCGCCATCTTGTAACCCGGCTCGGGCCGCCTTTCTCTTCCTCCCCGCCCGGGCACGGGCTCCCCTCGCAGGGGCTACGGCGGCCGCCCGCTGCCGCGCCGCCGCCGACGGGACGGCGGCCACAGGGGCGGGGCGGGGCG
>VWPU01008594.1:0-56586 GCA_013398955.1 Callaeas wilsoni
GGGGGCGGGCGGGAGCCGGGGCGGGCCAGGCCGGTGCGCGGCGGTGGCGGCGCTGCTACATCCCCCACCGCGATCGCCCCGAACTTTGAGGCTCATCCCAGCCCTGCGCTGGGACTCCGCTCAACCTGCGCTGCTGCCCGCGGCCAGCCCCGCCTCCCCCCGCTCCTGCCCCTTCCCATTGGCCAAACCTACATTTTGGGAGGCTATCCCGCCCGCCCATTGGCCGGCGCCGCCTGTCCATCGCGGCGGCCCGGCGCTTCCGTTCGCTGGGCGCGGTGGAGGCGGACCGCGGGCCGTGAGTGTGCGGGCTCCGCGATCTCTCCGCCCAGCGATACCTCTGCTCCGCGCTCCTCTGCTCCGAGCGGAGCGGGAGGGAGGCGGGGCCGCACCCCCCGCTGGGGAGCCCCTCCCCGGCCGCTCCCGCGGCTCGGCCCCGGTTCCGCCGCCCCGCCGGGAACTCGGACCCGGGAGGAGCGTGGCGAGGGACTACTTTGCCTCCCCCCCCCCCCCGCCGCCTCCCGCGTGGCGGAAGGTTACGGCGTGGTTTGAATGGGATTCCATACAAAGCTCAGTTTCCCGGGGGAAGCTGAGCCGGGCAGGGTCGGGGGTCTGTGCTCGGTCCATTCCGGACGGCTCCCGCCGGCAGCAGCGGCGGCAGTCCTACGAGGGGATGGGGGTCCGGGCGGCCAGGAGTGGCCTGAGGAGTACAGGGGGGTGGCCCGACCGAAGCGGCGCCGAGAGTGCGGGACAGCGCCGGGATCGGAGAGCCCCGGGGGAGTGGCATCCGCCGGCCGGGAAGCGGGCACCGCACGGACGGGTCCGCGGTGCAGCCCCGCCAGCTGCCCCCGGGGCCGAGCCGCCCGCCGGGAGTCTCGCACGGTGCCCAGGAGGCGCCGTCGCCCTCGCCCCGGGCGCCGCCCGAGGTCTCCTCAAGTAACTCCCTGGTTCCCCCTTGGGCTCCCGGGGCTCCTGTGCCGAGCCGGGATCCGCACTCAGGGCCCGGCCGCGCAACAGATCCCGCGCCCCGCATTCCCAGCGGCGCGCCCGGCTCCCCACGCGGCCCCGGAGGCGGAGCCGGCCCCGAGCCCTCCCGGCGGGGCGGCCGCGTCCCACGCTCGGTGCCTTTCCCGGCGTGACCCGGCAGCGGGGCGAGGCGGGGAACAAAAGGGACAGCGGCACCGCGTTCCCTTCCCTCGGCACACGAGGCTCCTGTCGGGAGAACCCGCACGGGCGTGGGGGGAAAACGGGGCGTGCAGCCCCGCCGTAGCTAAAATGGGCAACCAAAGTACATCCAGACCGCTCGCTGTTATTTGCGACTCGAACTGTACATCAGGCTGAGGCAGCACAATGCACGGTCATGGAAAGCAGCTTGTGGGGTGTGTCTGCTATTTTCATTCAAATTAACTTCTGTAGCAAGTTTTTTTTTTTATTGGCCCGAGCAATTAAAAGTGCCATTTGACTAGCAGCGGTTATCTCGTATCAGCCAAACTGTCCCCAGCCACTCCCCGCCTCCCTCTGCCATTTTAATCCAAGAGAATTTGCACAGGGGGAGGGGGGAAGAGCTGCCGGGGGAGAACCGTCGTCTCCAGCCCTGGCCTTACCCTTCCTTTTCTATGTTGTGCCTAAGATTATCAAAATTATTTCAGTTCCAGGGAGTAGTTTGGAAAAGGTCCTTAATATTCACGCACTGTTTTTCTCTATTAAAATTAAGGATATAAATTCCTTCCTAAAGTGTGTGGTAGTTTGTTTCAGCATAGTGTGATCTTTAGAATATCTCCTTTCCCATCTTCACTTGGTATGTGTGTTATGTGTACATACTGATATGCAGTCAGTTTCCTTCGTTTACACATGCATGTACCCGTGAGTATTTATTCACCCCAGTTATTTACCAGTGAAAAAATAAGCTTCTTTTCACTACATAAAAATAAGTACATCTATAAAAATAACTTTTTGTAGCTCACAAAACTAAAATTTATTATGGTGGCTCTTGATCCCACATTCTTTGAAAATATCGGTTCTAAATTAGAGGAGTAATTAGTGATGCTCTTAAACCCCAGCACTGACAGCCAGAAATATTTCCCATTGCAAAGTGTATTAGTTCTGTAGCAGAGAATACATTTTCATGACGGACAGGAATGCAAACATGGCTGAGTGTTCATTATTCTTCTCTGTACTCGAGGATTTCTATTCCAGAAATGCAAGGGCAGGAAGGGAACCCCTGCTCTTTCATTTTAAAATGAGCTTTGAAGGTCCCAGTACTGAAGAAAAAAAAAAAGCTCACCCAAGACTTACCCTGAAGCATACTTGAACTTGAACTTGAACCTGAGACCGCAGATGACATTTGGAAATGTGTGTACAGCTTACACTGAGACACACGTGTGTGCACAGTTTTGCAAATCTGGGCCTAATTTTGGTCTTCCTTCACTTCCTCTTCCTCCCCCTCCCTCCTCCACTCTTCATGGCCATTACCCACTTAGGCCCCAGGATTAAAATCTTAAGTCAATCATCTAAATTATTTATAACACAATTTCCCTCATTTGAACTGTTGCAACAACATTTACTGCGGGCACTTCACCACAGTTTGCCTTTCCCAAAGCCCTGGCCCTGCAGCCCCTCCCAGGAGCGGGGCTGAGCAGCTCCATCCTGTCAGAGTGGGCTGTGGAAGCAGCACATTCCCTGCATCCCCAGTTCTGGGCAGTGCCATGAGGGATGCCACCCCTGCCAAAGCCATCCCCCAGGTCAGCGGGGCACGCTCTGCCGCTCCTGCCTGCTCACCGGGCTGCTCCTTGACCCCAGCAGAAGATAAGCAGGAGCCCAGGAAGAGCAGCAGATCCGTGCCTTCTCCCGTGGCTGCCAAGGGCTGTGTGCGCGCTGTGCATGTGCGTGTGTGTCCCCAGAGCAGGAAGTCTCAGCCTTGTCACCGTCACAGCCCGTTTGCACCTGTCACAGCTGTTGTCCAAGGCCAGCAGTACCTCTTCATCCACAGCAGGGCCCTCTTCATTTTCCAGCCTCTCTGCAGAAATCCATGAGCCCTGAATATAACGTCTCCGATGCTGATGGAGCTTTTTGTTTCAAACCATTGAGAAAATTTTTCCTGTTTGTTATGCTTTCTGAACAGTGGTGTTGGGTTTCTTTACGCTTAAGCTAAAAGCCTGAATTTTTGAGAGTGTCCCAAAACAGAGCAACAGATTTTGGTGTTGTTCTTGAAGGAAACTTTTGAAAATTGTTTTCTGGCCATAAAGAAAACTCTTTGCAGAGTGTAGGCGAGTGTGTACACAGAGAATACAGAATACACACAAAATACAGAATTGTGTTTTATTTTTTAGCAGCAACAGTGAATACACTTTATGCAGCCTCTAACTAATGCCAAAAGGGCAACAAATTCTACTCCTCTGGTTTACAGCACTTGCTCTGGAGAAAACCTGTGTTAAAACTGCATTATTTTTAAGTTCTGCAGAGTGGGACAGATGGGGAGGAAACCCTTTGAGCACTAGGAGAGCCTCTGGCTCTTGTTTACCTGGATCAAAACTTCATTTAGATACATCAGGCCATGATCCCACACATGACTGCACACACCTGTATGGCCTGCTCAGGCTCCTCAAGAGGAATTTCGTATATGATCTGCAGCAGACTGAGTTATGTAAAGCAGAGATTGTATTTTCCTAGCACCTGAGCTTGGCTGCAACTTCTGGTCAATACTGTAATGTCATGGTTAACCTGCTCAGCTGTTTAGATATCAGAGCAAAAAGAGTGGGAAAAAACCCTCTTCCTTATGAAGACAGTGTCACTGTTGTGCATATACTATGGCCTTACAGGTTGGACCATGCAGGACTGTCATTTTAAAAAAATTCTTGAAATTTGTTTCTCTTTGTTAAGAGAAATCACCTCTCTTTGCCAATTTTTAAATGAAAACTTTTCTTACTGTCATTAACCCTGTCAGTCCCACAAGTAGAATACAGATAAAGTAGAAATGAAGCCAGGATGTCCAACAACTGAGCACCTTTTATTCCCTGAATGAAAAGTAGAGTGTCTTCTGCCTCTTTCTTGGCCTCCTTCCTGCCCAGGTGAGTGTTTCAAGCCTTTTCCCAGGACAGCAGTGCCCATCGTGCATCCTTGGGGCTGCTAGTTCTTGCAACAAAGAGTTACGAGAGCTAAAACCCTTCCCATTAGCTGGAGTTGTAGAAAGCAGCTCTCTCGCCTCCTTCATAATATATTTTCCTTGAAAACAGGCACACTAAAAATGCTTACCCCAGTGAGAATGTGCCTGTGTGTTTACACAAGTATGTATATATATATATGTATGTATGCATGTATATACATGTAGTTGGTTGCCAGTAGTAAAAGGGACAATTAATCACTCTCTAGACTGATTGTTTTTAATACTGAAAGGCTATTAATCAGAAAATGTTACCCTTTGAACAAGATGTTTATACAGTCAACACTATGGGGTTTTTTTTTTCCCTAGTGCTAAGCTGCCTGCTAATGCAGAGTGGAAATCAGGTTTATTATCTCTTACTTGAGAACTTCGTGCTCCAAGTTCGACGACAATTTTGGCTGGAATTTGGAAGGAATGCACATGAGTTGATGCCAGGTTCTCTTAGGTTTCAAGGGGACTTGGGTGTTCAACCCCCAAACCTCTGGAAGCATTTACATGCCTAAAAGACATAAACAGGCATAACGTGCAAATTTCAAAAGCACCTCCTTTTGCTGAAAAAAAAACCCCGAGGGGCATCTAATTTCATTTTAATGTGACTAAAAGACTTAAAATCTGTCCCTAAATCTCCTGTGGGCCTTTGAAAATTTGTCCTTGGAGCTTTTCAGCCTAAAAGTTGCTTTTAGAGAAGGAACAGTATAGCAAATTTTAATCCAAACTTTTATTTCCCGCTGGAGAGAATGTCTCATATCCTGTAGTGAGTGGGAGGTCAGCAGAAAAAATCGAGGGGGGGAGCTGTGGTGGGAGTGAGAGGGTGCGGAGCTGGGGCTGGATCAGCAGTGGGAGGCAGGAAAAGGGCTGCTGGCAGCTGCAGGGGGAGCATGGCAGGACCAGGGGAACCAGCACAGCCGAGGAAACGCTGTCTTGGCCTGGAGCAGGGCTGCAGGCTGACCCAGAGGGGAGGCACTGGGAGATGGCCCTGGGAGGAAGGAGACGATGAGACTGAAATCCTGCACAAGCAGAGGCTGGCAATGCCAGGGAGAGCAGTGGGACGAGCACACGACAATCTTGGTGTGGGCAGCGTTGCAGAGAACACCCTGTCTGTCCCCAGGAAAGCGTGGACACGGCCCCCAGTGGGTTTGTTTCAGCTATTTCACAGCTGGTGAAGCTGATGGGAACAGGAGTCACCCATCTGTACATGCTGCTGTGACCATCTCCTTAGCAGAGTTTTGGCTCCTTTTTGGCAGGGGCATACAGCTTTCCCCACCACCCTATGTTGCCCTCACAGGACTCCACTTCCCCTCTTTCCTCCTGGGAGCTCCTCTCAGCTAATTAAACTTGAAGCTGTTGAGGAGCCCTGTTCCCCCTCAGCTCCCCCCCTGCCCAGCCAGCAGTGCTCCAGAGTGGGGCACCCTTGGGAGGCAGCACCCAGAGCAGGCAGCCCCTCTCTGGCCCCCACTCTGCACCTCTGATCAGCCCTGGAGAAGAGCTCAGGAGGAGAAAGTGGGAAATGACAGCAGTGAGAGGAGGTGAGACAGGCTCTGGTGGTATTAACCCCTCCGCAGCTGGTGCCTTCTCCCAAAAAACAAACCTTGAGTGAGGTGGGACAGGCACCTTTCTCTGCCTGAGGATGAGGAAGAGGCATGCAGCAAAATCAGAGTAGAAAGCCTCATATAGCTGATGTGTTTGCTTCACTCAGTTCTGTGTTTAAATTAATCTCCATATCTGATAAGAAACACACTGTGTGAAGAGATTCATCATTCCTTAAAAAAACACGGGGAAAAATATGTCCTTTTAGGGAGACACTTAATTGTAGCGATGATTGAAGTTAACACAGCACTTAACCTGGGAATATACCATTCTCTTTTTATAAACTTCCATTTCACTTGTCTCTGGGGCAGCCGGTGAGCAGTGCTAGTCTGTGAAGGAAGATGGAATTGCAAGGTACAGCTGCCATCATTTTTAGGGTGTCTAGGAGTTAAATAACATAATTCTTCTCACAGGAGATTTTGAACAAGAAATGCACACAATCCCTTGGGAGAGCTCTTTGTCACAAGACCTAGTGGGACAAGGATTGAGGTTTAACCGTAGATATCCATTGTAAGAGCTTTGCAAGGAATACAATCCCTTGCATTTCAGTGTTTAAATTAACTTCTTCTTTTTTTTTTTTTTGAGTGAGGGAAGAAGTTTTCCCCAGGAGCCTGTGCAGTACTGTGGCAGTACCTTTGAAGGACACTGCTATGTCAAGGATAACTAACTATGAGAAACATCGCCCGGATCCAGCAGGAAAACCCATCTATGCCAGCCCCTCCATGGTGGCAGCTTTCCCGTGGCCCATGTCACTGCAGGCCATGGTGGGAGCAGAAAAGACTGCCCAGAGAGAGGTGTCCCACCTTTGCAACATGTCAGGCAGCCCCCTCCCTGCACCCTCCCACAGAGATGCACTGGTGCCCGGGACTCTGACCACAGCAAAGTCCCTCAGCCAGGGGGTCTCCTGCCTCCCTGGGAGTCCTCCATGTGTCTTGCTGCTATCGTGGTAATCCCAGCAATGGGGAAGAGAAGTCCAGCTGAGAGGCAGCTGCTTGCTCCTGAAATCGTACCAAAAACTCCTCGCGCTGACTTTCTGCCAACATAGCCCCCTTTACTCCACCACTCAGCCCAAGCTCTTCCCATGACAGAGGGGATCTTAGGGAAATGCAGCCAGAGCTGTCCTACAGGGCCTCTGAGCACTGGCATTCCCACGGTAAAGGAAAGTATTAGAATTAATCTGAAACTCCCTTCAAAACTCATAGTCATAGGTCCAAGCAAACTGTTGTAACAGAGCAAAAATGTACAGGTTGGTATGTCCATACATGCATGTGAGAGTGGAGAAAATCATCTTATTCACATCCTTGTGATGGATATGGGAATCACTCTGCTGAAATTCTTGGAAATTCCCTTTGTTGTAAAACCCGCAGAAGGCTTAGGCCCAGCTTCTGTGAACACACCCCTAAGGCAGCACAGCTCATCAGGACCTGGTGCCAGCTTTTGATTGTACACTTTCTCTTCATTCAGCCCAAATATAATCTGGAAATCTCAAATGCTAGTGATCTCAGAGGGAGAAGAGTGAAATACAGGTTAGTTCCTTACCAGTATTTGTCTAAAGAAAACCTGCAACATATGAAAACCCAGAGAAGAAATTTTTAAAAATCAATGAAACCTCTATTTAGTGTCAAGTGAGGCCCTGATCATGAACCGAAAGAAACAATTTTTTAAAAAGCCATAAACTAGTACCTCTTAAAATCACAATTTAAAAAAAAAGCTACATTCCTGTCTGCCCCAAGCTTTCCCCTTATTAAAAATGGAACACACCAAATACAGATTCATTTCCCCTGCCCAGCAGCACTGAGCACAGGAGATGGATGGTCTTTCATTGGTACCCTCTCACAGCCACTGCCCCTCTGGGATTCCCCTGATGACACCAGAAACCTTGCACCAAACTCAGATATCAGACCAAATCTTTATTCTGTGGTCTTCCTCTTCTCAGTTACATCGGTGTAAATCAAAGGTTTAAACTGATCCCAACCTGCTCAGTGGCACTGGAAGGCTCTGGATTAATATCAAGCACAGGCATCTGCCTCCTGCTGATTCTGTGCCTGTGGTATCAATAGTGATTTTGAAAATTATTATTTCCATACAGTCTATAATGACTTAGAAGGAACGGTTACAGCCTGTTGTGCAAATGTGAATAATACTTGCTTTTTAAAAATGTGGATTTTTCATACAACAGGAACTAATGGCCCTTTCAGAGCAGTTATGGTCTGTCTTGTCAATTTGGTTTCTATTCATGCATACTAAGTGAATTTTTATAGCCAAACTAGGAGTCCTTAAAAATGGGCCTTATACTGGAAATGCAGATGTGACTTACTGTGAGTTGTGCTAGGAGAGCATCCCTGCCCCTGGGGAGCCAGAGCCAGTAACCAGAATTCCCTTTTCCCATGCACATAACACGACTTGCAGGCACTCTTTCATCTGCGCTGAGAGGCAGGAAAGAGAGGCAGAATTAGCCCCTCATTACAATAATATTTCTCACACTTTCTCCAGCTACTCTCTGCAGGCATTAGTAAAGGGGGCCTGGCTGCCAGAAATGCTGAAAACCTACATCTCCAGTAAAAGAAACCAGAGAGCAGGGTGCTCAGTGGCTCTGAAAAATCAGAGCCACAGAGCTTTAAACAAAGGCTTTTATGCTCTTAAAAATATAAATATACAGACTCACCTTAACTTTACTCTCTACTGTGAGTGCTCTGTTGAAAGGAAATTGTGAATTTTCCAGACTATCTGATTTCTCTTACAGCTTCACTATAAACAGTACTGCATACATACATCAATATATTTACCTGCCTGCTTCACAGCTGGAAAGAAAATGAAGCCATCTCAATCACCTTCACATTCAGCAATAGAAAAAACTGATTTTTTTCCTCACTCAATGCCAATTAAAATGCGAAATGTGGATAATCTGATCTCCACAAAATATTCCAATCCCCTCCATAGCACAGAGTGGATATACCTCCATCCTCAGTGGCAACCTGAACCTTTTCTAAGACTGGAAAAAGCAAAAGAACGGAGCCTGTACAGTCTTATTACTTATTTATTTAAAACGTTGTAGCCGTGCCTCCCTTCATCTCTTGGCTCCTTACCCAAAACCTGTGTAATGAACAACATCACAGGACCTGACTACCAGCAGACACAACACCTCCACTAAAATGAATGCATTTATACTGATTTATGGCAGCCAAGGAGCTCCAGGGAATGCCCACCTCTCCAGAAAAAAGGTACACCTCTGACAGTGTCTTCCCAAGGTGTTTCTCACAGATGCCATGCCTTAGTGGAGTAGGAGCCATCCCCACCCCAGCTTCTAATCCAGTCTCCATTGCTGCACCGAGTGCCTAACCACCTTGTCCTCCTCACAGAGGCTCTCCCCTGGAAAGGCACGGAGCCAAACCTGGCATGAACCGATCAGATATGTACAAAGGGAAATCTTGACAGCATCTGTGAGCAGAGTTTAAGAGAAAGGAACAAAATAATACCACATATGTTAACAGATTGAAATGGTAGCTATGGTGACCACGGACAGACAAAGAACAAACCATTTTGACTGAATTCAGCCAATTCTTTCTGACAACAAACTGCAAGTACAAAGCAAACTTTTAAAAATCCCTAATGAAATCATTATAACAAATCCATTCAGCTCTGTTTGGCTTGTTTGCTTTCTAAATTTCCATTGCAGCTATTACATTAAACCTATTAATCATTGATGTAGTCAAATAATTTCCACCAACTAAAAATGGGGATTTTCTCACTGTAAAAAAAAAAAAAAAAAAAAAAAAAAAAGGATTGCATTTCCAAGGGAAAAAAAAATTAAAAGCAAGGAATAGTTACTGTAAAATGGCAGACATTCATAATTCAGGGCATTTTCTTGTGCATGAGAGAGTGTCTGGGTTTTGTAGAATACAGGCTTGTTTATAAAAGTTGGATTACTTTCCCTGTCCTCATATGCATCATAGCGATGAAAAATGACTGTCCTGATTATTGTGTATCACAGTGTCAAACGTCTCAGCATCTCCTTCCTGCAGTGTGCCACGGAGCTGGCTCTCGGTGCTCTCCCATTGAGGGCTGCCCAGTTGTGCCTAAGGGAATTGAGCTGAGGACAACGTGGGAGAGCACAGAGCTGAGCTATCGAGGAGCAGAAAAGCTGCCTACTAAGAGCCAGCGCTGCAAATCGGCAGGCAGGAGATGGGGAGGATTACTCCAGTGCCAGCACAGCATACGGCTGCTCAAAGTGCTGCGCAGCTGCTTGCTTGCTTGCAAACTCCCCCCCAGGAGGCTTGCAGGGACCAGAGGAGTCCCCTTAGTGAATGTCACAATGGAGACGCCAGCACATCGCCTGCTGTGGAGCATCCCAGGCACACCTTGATGGAGACCCCATTGCCTGCGCGGTTTTAGTCTGGAGACGGTTTCAGCACACCTGAAACAGGCAATGCTGCCCCTCCACCCTGTCCCTGCACCCAGCTGCACTCACTGGGTAAAATGTCAGAGCATAACACAAAATCTTACTTCTAAGCTGTAGAAAAGCTGCTGTCATTTGCCTGGGTGAGGGCTTAATATGTAACGTGGAGTGCTTGGTCCCTTTGCAGACTGTACAGTTCCTAACAATATGGATTTGCATTGTAGCCGTGCTTTTGATGCTCCAGGAGCAGTAACTTCAGATTTCTGCAGTGCACAGACACTCTCAACTCTACTCTCGCATTTCCAGCTGCACAAGCTCATCGTTCCTTAAAGAACAAAACAAACCTAAAAAGCAAACTAGCAAGAAGTGCCCACCATTCAAACGCTGCTCTCTTTTATCTGAGTGCTGACGGAGGCTCTGGCTCAGCCTTCTGCCAATTAAATTTAGCTCCCAGCTATGCCATCGCTGCCTGCGTGACGAAGGACACTTTCACCGGCTGGCTCTGCCTTCAGCTCCCCACACACCAGAACGGGACCAAGTTTAAGGCCTTTCATTTCTGCCTGGCGTGGCCCTTCCCTGTATTCTCCACCCCCACATTTGGCTTTCGCTCTTGCCAGCGCACAGGGCAGGTCCTTGGGGACTGTGCTGGCTCCGTGTGGGTCCCCCGCGAGCAGAGCTGAGTCAGGGTGAGCACATGCGCTCGCTGTCCTTTGTGCAGGGACGGCCGGGGAATGAGCATTCGCTCCTGCACAGCCTCACCTGCTCAAGACGTTTGCTTTTGCTGCACCTTAAGTGTGGCAAGGAGAACATGGTGGGGGGGAGGAGGAAGAGGGGAAAAAATTTGCACGTTTTCTTTCGGTATTGCCTGCAAACTGTACGGAAACAGTTACTTTAATTTTGTGTGCAGTAAACCCTCACTAGATGGCTCCTTACAGCAAGTAAATATATTCCCCACAGAAAGAACACTGATGTGGCAGAATCTGTGTGAGAGCAGAGATAGCGTGTTGCTAACTGGGCTGTATGGCTGGCTGAGTGCTTTGCATGGAAAAGCAGGATATAACACGGGTGTGTGTGGGTGAGCAAGTGAGCGCTTACACGAATTTCAAATGACACCACTCTGCGAGTCGTGAACTGTGAGTCACATGGACACCGGTGTCTCAGGAACATCAAAAATGCAACTTGACCTTTTCTGTAGGTTTTTATGTTAATTTGTTTCACATTCAACTTTCTAATTCAGAACGCAGAACTGGGCTGTGGTCAACGGTATCAGCAGCGGAGATCCTGCGGTGGAAACGGCTGATCCCAGCAGCCAGGGTAACAGATGGTATTAAAGCTGAACCCCCAAATGTCATGTAATCACTCCTAAAAAGAATAAGCAATGCTTGCTTCTGAAATGCCCCCCCATTACCATCACAAGAACATGTTATTTATAATGTGTGTATTGGCAGGATGTTCTGGGCAGAAGAGCAAAAAGAAATGAGCTGTCATCTGCAGTTAACCTCTCATTCATACATCACTGTGTGCATTCAGTGGTTCAAGGTTATGCAAGTTGATTATGCCCTCATTAACAAGCAGTGTTAATTGGTGTCTATCCTGCTTTGAGATAAACATGTACATTATGTGTTAAAAGTACTGCAGGCTGTGAAGGCGCTGTATGGTATACAAATGTATAGGGGCCCTGCATAGGGAGCTGCAGGGAGAGGTTGTGAAATGCTAGGGCTGATTTAAATCCAGCAATTCCAGTCTGTGCAGCCCACATCCCTGCAAGACAGCCTGGCGCTGGCTGGAGGGCCGAGTGACTTCTGCTGGCAGAACTCTGCCACCATGCGTGCCCCGGCTCCTCACTCTGGCTCGTTGCACCCCTGAGCACTCTGCCTCACAGCCCACTTTTCAAGGTGAATTAGCAGTGATTTTAGTTTCCGGTAAGCCCCAAGGCTGTAACCTCTGGCTGTCAGCAGGTATAGGTGGTTTAACCACCAGTGCACCAGGGCAAACAGACACAGAGGAAGGTGTTGTCCATCTCCATCCAAGCTGCCCCTGCTCAGGAGTCAGTGGCAGTGGAGCCAGGTCGGCTCCTGGTCTCTGTGTCAGCAGCCCTTAAGGCTTTATCCAGCCTCTTTTCTCTCACATTTCCCTCTGCTCATGTGCTGACATGGTGCTAACTCAAAATGAGCTCAAGTACACAGACCCACGAGTCTCACCTCTCCTGGTGAGGGACAGAAAACAAGCTTTGACATTGTGTCAAACTTGTACATCATGAAAAGACCTTTTATTTTTTCCCTGAGAGCTGCTGAAAATAAGCACATATAAATACCCTGAACCAGGTCATAATCAACACACAACATTGATGCAAATATTACTTAAATTAGAGAATTATGGCAATTATATTAAATAATCTACTGGAATATTATAAATGCTCAAAAGGATTGAGTTACATGTCTCATACGCAAGCACAAGCCATCCCAGACCAATGCAAGAATTTACCAATAAAGTAATATTTGATCATCTAATTAATGGAGTTGTTATCTCCCCATAACAACGCAGGGCTTAGAGCTTTTAGGCAGTTAAACACTTTGTCTCATGCTTAAAAGCAAGTGGCACCCAACAGACCTTTCCTTTTCTCAGTAGCGTTCCCTTGAATTGCGGTTGTTTACCTCAGGCCTTGAAGGCCGGATTAAGAGCGGAGATTGTTTGCTTTAAATTATACACACAAATTTTATTGTCCTTCCTTCTGCCACTAACAAGCTATTTAATAAATGTCAAAGTGGCAGCGCTCACTGACTGCAAAAGTGAAAGGGGCAAATCCGTGAATACAGAAATAATACTGAGATTTTCCTCTCTTTTCATGAAATGTACTTGCAGCAGGCAGCATTGAAGTGCTTCCAACTTTCATAGCAACGAGGAGAAGCAGCTCATGAGTCAGCCCAAAGAGGAAATATGTCATTAGCCAGGGAGTTTTCAACATATGCAAAACCATCGATGTGTCTATGGCATCCAGGGAGGAATTTTTATAATATTCATTGTAGTCAGCAGTTTATTGCCAGAGCTGTGGGTGTGGGCAGGTATCTCAGTGGCTGAGGCTGTGATTGCCCCCAGCCTCACCGAGCATTTCACTCCATGGCTCTCATGCTCCTCCTTTTCAAGACAGGAAACAGACGAGACATATTTGTTTTTGATAACTCTTGGAAAGACCCAACTAAGTCCTCATGGTTGTACCTTGAGTTCCTCTTCATCCTCCCTATTGTGCACACCGCACCAAGGAAGGGGTAGGGCTCTTATCTCAGCTTTCTGCAGTTCCAGCCCTTCTGTAACTGAATGAAAACAAACAAAAAGAAAAAAAATAATCAGCTTCCTACATTTTCTTGCCTGTGTAAATTATGCATCACACTCATTATAGGAAAAAGGAAGACGCAGATTTGGAAATCAGTTGTGAATTTCTCCATATTTCTTAAAATTATGCAAGTGTTACAGCTGCATACACAGGGGACTTTCTTTTTTCATGCAGCTTTACACCAAAATAAAGGCCTCAGTTGTTCTAGTTGGTGATTAGGCTCAATATTATGCCTCTGGGAATGGGAAGCATGGGGACTCAGAGGAACAGAAAACTTAATGAATTCTTTATTTGAAGAAGAAAAAAATTTTCAAAATGTTTTCCAGAGCTCACAGGAGAGATTCGGAGGCTCTTCTCTCTTCAGGAAAATGCAGCTCTTCCAGGTAAAAAATTTAACCCTCATCTGCTCTCAGCTGCCCCTCACCAAAGGTTTCCTTGCTCTCAGAGCCCAAGCTGAGCTGCAGTGCACAAATTCTCCCACTGGCTAAAATGAAGTCACCGACCCCTTTAGTAGATCTTTTTACTAATATGGCTCATACTGGCATGTCTCCCTGCAGGACTTGGGACTCACAGCAGGATGACTCAGAAACCAATCTTTAGTTGCACAACAAGCTCCAGAAAGACGAGGAATACAACCAGTGAATTTGTATGTACTCACTTTGGAGGGAGCTTGCAAGTGGTCCATGAACCAGGCTTAGGAGGCCCCTGATTTGGACAACTCCTGCATCCAGGTCTGAGCCAAGAACATCAGATCTCAAAATGGAAAGCACTGCACCACCGGACAAAGGAACAGCAACCCTACCCAGCAGGAACAAAGGGGAAATATCCTTCTCTGGAAATACCTTTGGGTATTGGGCATTTTCCTGATGTTGGTGTGGGTTTTTTTTCAAATTTGAATATTTTGTGTAATGGAATAAATAAAAACAAACCCCAGTCTCAGGATTGTTTGCAGAGCAAATGGGCAGCTGGCAGAGCACCAGTGAGGCTGGGCAGCAAATCCCCACTGTTGCCCTGAGGCAGAGCCTCCTGGTGCTGTTAGGTCTGTGACACCTGCCTGGGGACAACACCAGAGAGGCCACAAACCATGACAGCGGGACACCACTGGAGCCATAGGCCACCACTGGAGCAGTGGGCCAGCCTCAGCTCCCAGCAGTCCAACTGGGAGAGCATGCCCTGCATCCTGAGACTCTTCCACTGCTGCTGCTGGGACACAGCATTCCAGCACTGAGGCATCTTGTTTGACAGGGCCACCCATGGGCACCTGCTGAAGGCAACCCTACTGCCAGCCCTGTCTGCACCAGGAGGTGAAGACACAATGGTAAAAGCTACCCACTGTCTTATTTTATCCCAGTTCAGATGACCCTACATCAATGAGCTGTGCCTGGTGCTTCTGAGTGCACCCAAGCCTGCACATAAAAGAGGACAGGCAAAATAATCATGTTGCAAAATGCTGAGAATAGTAGAAGTGGTCACCCAGTGTATCCAGGCTGCTAAGAAAGCTCTCTTGATTAAATCAAACACAGAGCACAAGAAAAATGCTCACATCATACCTGATGGTGTCTCGTGGGCTGCCTTATACTGAGATGAAAAAGAAAAAATTACTCATGCAAAGCCCACATCATCCATAACCTGCAATGCATTTGGACAGAGGGAGGCCAGCCTTAACTCAAACCATGTGTGTTTGGCTTTAAAACCAGCATCAGCAGGACTCAGCCAGCCTGTGTGCCATCCTGCCTGCCCTGGATTCCCCGCTTCTCTCTCATATTCAGCATTTCTTTCCATGTTCACAGCTGAATCACTCTTGCATCAGCAGCATCACCATGGGCAGTGTTCCTTCTCCAGGGCAGGCAAGTGGCAAGACCCCTAATCCTGCTCTGCTCGAGCTGTCAGCAGCACAGGATCTCTTCTAGGATACTGTGTCAGACTCTTGCATGGCTCTGGCAACTTTTTTTTATTTTTTTAATCCCAAATTAAAACTTAAGCTTCAAAGGCATACATCTAGGGGGGTCTCTTCATGCAGACACTATTTCCTGGAACAGATCCTTTAATTTTGTGGTGAGCTGGAGTTGAAGACATTTGTATTCAAATCCTTATTTAGGCTCTAATGCTCTTTAGTATTGGATATAGGGATTTTAGACTGGAAATGGCACTTTTTACTATCACCCCAAACAGACAATCAAATTTTAAGCTGCTATTTCTTTTCCAGCCTTCTTATGCTGTTCCCCACACTCTCCCAGAAACTGTAATTATTCTGCCACATCTACTCGACTAATAAAATTTATTCTGTTCTATGTTCTTCCCCCCATTTTCTTCACAAGTCTTACACCATCAAATAAAATCAAGAGTTTCATTTGTAAAGTGGTTATCAGCAGCTCAGCTTTTACTTACAGTTCTTTGAACAGGCTACAGGGATGGCAGATGGGTAGAAACGTAATGTAATAGCATATACTGTGGTGTAACCTCCAAGCATCATTTTGTATGGGGTGTCCCACAATACCTTCTCCTTCTAGGGGGGGTTTAGCCCTACAGATGATAATGGTACTGGTTCTAATAATTTTGCTGGATGTTAAGAATAGACATGATCTAGTTGATGTTCATGTCACTCATGCCAGCTCACCTCAGTGTTTGCAATCGTGCCTGAACACAACAGGATTTGTAATCTCCACGGGTCCTTGCAGAACAGCCCTCACTGAGGGATCTCTCAGAGCTTTACAGGCTCACATTGTGCTTTGTAGGCTGGCTAAAACCACAGGGATGGGCATCACTGGGCTAGTGCTGAGGCAGGGGCAGGCGCAAGATCACATCCCTCTAAAAACACAGTGACTGAAACTCCCTCTGAAGGACTGAACACATTTAAAATCTCACCTAAGCCCAAAAAAATATGCTGAATATACACAAAAGATTTGTTTGAATCTCAGTTCATTCCCAGATTTGCTCATCTTTTTTCTACTGGTGGCTTTAGGAGCAGCAGCTTTTGTAGCTGTCCAGCAAAAGATTCATTCTCAAGTGTCCCTTGTATGCAGCTGTGCCTGTGATGTCCATAGGGTGCCATGCACCTCCTCCACTCTCAAGTGTGCAGGTTTTTTCCTCAAATGCATGGGCATAATCTGGGATGCATGGGCAGACCCTCCTACTCACTAACACTTAATTCCTAGGCCTGGGGCTTGGGAGAGTTTTGTTTCATAGGCTGGTATTGCCCCTGCTCTTAAAAAAAAAAAAAAAAATCTCACATTAAGGATGAGCTTGAAATTTTCTGTACATTCCCTTTGCAGAAAACAGAGACTCCAAATAAACTGGGAAGGGGGGTGGAAATCAAATGTCATTCCCAAAAGGCAACAAGACAACATCCATTTATATAGTCTCATATTCCCTCATCCAAAGTCAATAACACCCCCAAATAAATAAAAGAGGCATACCCATTCAGTGCTTGTAGATCTGGGGAATACTGCAAAAAAGTAGTTAGGAATATTATTTCATATCCTCAGCATATGGATGTGCATTGCTCTGGGAGCAGCTTTCCATGAGCACTCCAGCTAACAAGCTTGCTGCAGAGCAATCTTTGAGCAGCAAATTTTAAAAGAAGGCCGGGAAAATATTCCCCAGAAGACAACTTGGAATAACTAATCATAAAAAACTTCACACTGGACAGCTAATTTAGGAGCTCTGATCATCCTTTCAGTAGCTGGAAATATAACACTTGATGTGCTTGTCCAGTCAGAACAGATGTGTGTGACTCAGAGCCGCCCGCTCGGGAAGTTATCGCTCACTCTGCACTCAGAGGCAGAACTGGCTCACAGAAAAGTCGTAAGTGACAACGAGTGTGCGTGCGTGTGTTTGTGTCAGGGGCTTCCCTCGAGCACATTATTTGCTGTGAATTACTTAGGCAGCCCTAGATTTTATTTGATAATTTTTCCCTTGATGTGGTCCATATAAAGGCAATGTTAGCATTAACCAAAGCTAATCCATAGCGCAGTTGGGAAGGGGATTATTTTGCCAATGATTGGTTTCTTTAAACATGGACTTGTGATCAAAGCAATATGGTTCTGATTTTTTCCTCTATTTTTTAGCTTTGTAGTATGGTTCTTCTTAATAGTAAGTTACCGCTATAAGCGTGCTGTGAATTTCCAATATAGCAAAGCTTTAATAATTTGCAGCCATAATTGTTCCTGCTTCAGTCTCCAATTCAATTTGGTGTGGAATTCCCATCTCCCAACACAAAGCTTAACTCAATGGTATCTGTGTGAGACAGACTATGAAACTAGTCTGGTATAATGGACTTCATTAAGGGATAGGCAAATTATTTTCATCTGTAATCTATTTTAAATGGAAAAAAGGGCTTTTGAATAAATATTTTTCCTTCAAAAGTTATTAATTTCTGTGGGAAAAAAAAGGGATGGTTATTGTTGCTTATTTTTTCCTTTGTTTTCATAAAGGGTTTGAAAATTATTTTCTGGTTGAATTATTTCTTTGGTTGAAATAACAAATATTTAAGCCAGGGGTGGAAACAACATCTTTTTATTTTACTGAAGAGTCAAACTGTGCAAGGAGCTTTCACTTCTTTGCCTCCCCATCTGTAACCTCTTCTGATGCTGAAATCCAAGCTCAGGGACTGACACAACAAGCATCACCTATCTCCAGACCTTGGTGGCCATTTCTTTGCCTGTGTGTAGATTTAGTAGCCTCAAAGCATTTTTTAGTCCAGCCTGAAAGTAGCGAGCTGTGAGATTTTAGCACAGATATCTGTTTTTAAGAGGGAGCCTGTTTTGGCACAAGACCATTAACCCTAACCTGAACGCTCACAGACTAATAACAGGTTAGTGGAAAGTCTTATTCAAGCCCTGCACATGGCAGTAAATTACTCCCTTGATGAATAAAAGCCATTACTTAGTATTTAGCATCATAGCAAGAAGCCTCTTCGGCCTGTTCCTAACAGAGATGTTACAGTTAATTTAGTGTAAAATTATCACCTGCTGTACAATAAAACAACAAACTGCAGTCAAATAATCTCTTAATAAATGAAAATGTGTAATAAACTGTGTCAGCACCACAGAGACTTGGCAAGGCGGAATACCCTAAAGGTACCAATCCAAACAAATTCACCATACAATATATGGCCTATGTCATTTCTGGTTCTTATCAGAGATGATTCATCTGGGAATCCTTGGCACTAAGTTTTACCTCTAAAGGCCAGGCAGTTATTACAATGATATAATTTCTGCCACATTAATTAAATATAATGCCTGTTAGCCCCTTTATAGGGGTCTATAAATTCATTGTAAACATATGCTGTAGATGGGCATATGTAATCTACAAATGTAACAAACGTTCAGTCAGCTTCCTCTCCTTGCAGAGCTGGGAAAGGTCAAATGATCACAGTGCCAGAAAAACCACAGATACCCAAAGGTAAACCTAATCTTGCTTCTGTCACACATTATGATAAGTATATGTGTATATATACACATAGTCATATACAGAGACCTGTGTCTCTGCCAGCGAGGGAGGCAGCACGAGCACAGGGAGCGAGTCGGTGGCAGCAGGCAGGAGGACAAGCGACTGCTCTCACTGCCTGCAAGCTGCCAGATGCAGTGCTGGTGAACACGGCTAATAAAGGCCCTCCAAGTCACTGCGGTTCAGTCACTGCTGGCCTCTTCCGACTGCAGGAGAGCCATGGTTATGTTAAATTGCCTAAAGTCTGTATTTGCTGGAGACTCAAATGCTTGCTTTATCCAGTATGAAAAAGAAATAAGAGGGGAAACCAAAGAGGAAAGCAAAGCCAAGGGAACAAAAGCTGGGTAACACTTTTTGCAGTCAGCCAGACCCAGACTTTGAGCAGCTTGTCTGAGATTCAGCAGCATCAAGAGACTTTCTGAGGCATCACATGAGAAAGCTGAGGAAGATCATCCCCATTCCTATGCTCCCCTGGGAAGAGGAAGGCAGGGTGCTCAGTGGGCACTGCTAGCCTTGAAGTCCCAGTCCATCCATTTGAAAACCACAAAGAGACCTTGGTGGATTGGCCTTTCTCTGCCCCATCGCACACTGGCTGCTTTAGCGAGCGCCGGGAGCCTGCTCCCCCCAGCCACGCGAGGTTTTTGCAGGTGTGCGGAGCAGGTTGTCCCTCCTGGAGCTGGCACGGGGCACACGTCTCCAGAGCCGCTGACTCCCGACTTCTGTTCTTGGAGGGAGCCCGAGGGCGGTCTGCAGCACAGGCCGTTCACACTTTCATGCTGTACTTATTCTTGTTTTCTTTCACATAGCTCACAAGGCAAGAGCAAGGGACAGCTGGTGACAGCTGAAACCGATGGAGGGTCAGGGCAGAACACGGCAGGATGCAGCTACCTAGCAGAAATTTTAAATAAGCATCACCATCAGGAGCCCTTTTATCTTCCCAGAAATATTAGTCAAATTGTGCAAAACTGCAAAATTACTTTTGTTTGTGTGCTGTGTCTCCTATACAGGCATTTCTGATCCCATTCCCACTAACACAGCAAACCCCACACCTTATAATAGAGCCCAACTAGAATAATGGCTTCACTTGAGACAACTTGGGAGCTGCCTGGCATCCCATGCCAGCCCTCTGAAGGGCTGCCCCCGGTGCAGGTCAGCAGCACTGGATAATCCCTTATGTTAAGCATCCATCTGCTACCCCGTTTATAATGCAATTCTCACTGGTACGATTAACCCTGGTCCATCAATACTTCCAACCACAGTCTGGCACCATGGGCAGCAGGAATGACCTCTCAAGTCTACTGGCTCACATCTATCTTCCAAGCTGTTGCTGGTGTCTTTACACAGGTAATTGTGCCCCAAAACTGCTTAGGTTCCCACTCCTTCAAGGTGACATCTGCAGAAGAGCGACAGAACAATTTCTCTCAGGCTTTCAGGATGGGGAAAGAAGCTGTGCTGATCCATAAATTTGGCTGGGCATCTGGAGGCTAAACACCACCATTCCAGCCCCTACCTCCAGAAGATAGCCAGCATATCTTTTTCCATCCAAGTTCCTGGCTAGAAGGTTGACACAGCACTACTGAAGACCCGTAAGAGATTTGGGTGCTGCTACAGGGCTGGGTTCAGCCTCTGTGTGGGTGTGAGCAGGGAAGAAGGTTCAGGAGCCCATGGGGTAACCGCACCACCTATCCTATGACTCTGGCAGGGCACGTATCACGTGGGCAGCACAGAAGGTAGGACAAGTCTCCCTCATCACCGGTACACCCCTCCCATTGTTAAACTAAAGGGGCCTCCAGACAGGGGCTGTTTTATAAAGACAGACCATCCAACCCATATCAGATGTTGGGCTTGTGACTTCCATGAGTGCGGCCGGAGGCATCAGTTTATTCACTTCACACCACCATAAATGGCAAAGCTCTCACCCAACACACAACTTTCTTAAAAGGCTGAGACTGATCATTTAAAAACAGGAAATTAAAGTGACAGCTAGAGGAGACATGTCCTCCGCCCAGCTCCCTCCTTGGGAAGCTCCATTCCTGTATAAACATCCTCTGCCATTAACCTCTCTGGACAGGTTCTCCTCAAGCTATGAGAGCAGAGCCTTTTCTTCAAGCTGAGTTTAGATGAGCAGAAGATAAATACAGCATTTTTCCTCAATTACATCAAAAAATAATGGATTATCAGGACATGCCAGCACCTTCTGGTAGCACGAAGGAGCAGTGCAAGGGTGGAGCTGGTGGTCTCTGACACCTGCCCTGCTGGGGGTCTCAGCTGGACCAAACATGGGCAGCCCAGGCACATTTCTGCTGCAGGGGCAGCTGGTATCTAAGTTGGCCTCAGGGGCAAACTGAAATATAAGTGCTCTGTGCTTCAAGCCAGTGCTAAGGTTTTCCTGACTTTTAAGAATGCTTTTGACCAAAATGGTGAAAGATTCACTGTGTTGAGTGGTGTAACATCTGCATCTCCTGGAACAGCCTCTGTCCTGTCATACTGCCATGTGTGCTTGCAAAGGTAACAATAAAAATAAAAATAAGCAGTACAGTGAATTTTTTTTTTCCCCTTATAAGGCCAGGAACAGTCTATATATCCATTTTTATTGATACAGTGCCTGAGAAAGTTCCTGCCTGACCATCAGTTTGAGGCAGGCAGGCTGCCGGGCACCATCTCTAAGATCCACAGCACAGAACTGGCCCAAGTCACCTCCAGCAGGTTTCACACGGAGCGACGCTGTCTGAAAGAGTGGAGAAAGGGACTGGATAGTCAAAGGCTGAACATAATCCCTCAGCCTTTAGTTATAAAACAGATGGGGAAGCACTCTCCCAGCACCAAAATAGGACCAAGAAGAGGACTTGGAAGTAGTGTGGTTTTACCTTTACAAATTCTTTTCATTCTAAAGATGGAGGGGAAGAGTGAAGCAAGTGTGGTTCTGCAAGGATTTATGACCAGAATACTGGAGAGATATTTGGAGACCTTTGAGGGGCCCTGACATCCATGGGTGGCTGTGCTGTTCACATGGCTGTGCAGTTTTGCATAGGGGAGATATCTACAGCTGCTTCTCCTCTGGCACAGGAAAACCAACGAGTCTGTTGTCTGTGTCTGATGCAAAGGAGAAGTCACCAATAACGGGATGCTGTAGAAAACCTTGTCACTTCCAAGAGGGGCTGAGCCTGGCTCAGTCTCCAGCCAAGGGCAGCTGATATGACACCTGGGTCTGGCCACCAAGACACCGTGCTAAACAAAAAGACGTCACAGCAGTGAGACCATTGATCTGACTCACTTTGTGGTCCACAGCTGATGCCTGTGAACCTGTCCACCACAGCATAGGAAACAAAACCATCAAGGGTGAAGCCAATGGGCAGAGCCCAGGGCAAGGCAAGCACTGGTCCTGCTCCCTGCTCACTCCTGTGGGAGCAGAGGTCAGGACCCCACCTGCTCTTCACTCTGCTCGTGGCTCAGTCCATAGGGGCAGCAGGACTTTAAGTACATCCCCCCAGCATCTGCCTGCTGAAACAGTTAAACCACCCAAACCTGCTATGGTTTCAGTTTATCACGTATCACGTACAGATCTCTCAGTGCTCACCGGCTCTCATGATGTTTGCTTCCCTCAAAATGTCGTCCTATAAAAAATACCTAATTCAGCAGGGGGAGGGCGTTTGATATTTTCTTCTGAGGCTCCAAGCAAAACCACTTCGGCCTTCTATAACTGGAAGGAGAGAAGTGTGTTTCAGGGCCTTGAACTGCTGTTGAAGGCTGAAAAGGAGGGACTGTAGTTTCCTTATTCCATCCCAGAAGGGTGCCTCTGTCTGTAGGGCTTGTGACTGTACGAATTGACTGTATGATCTTCCTCTGTCAATGAAAGGGACAGACCACTGCATGCACTTGTGTTCTTGCTGCTGCCACCAGGGAACCCACTGAGTCTCCCATTCCAAACACGATCTCCAGCCTCAGCGCGTCCCTTTCTTTGTATTATGAAAATGGCTGTTTATATGATTACTGTTGCTACTGGCAGTTCAGTTTGATGTGAAATGAAATGCTTGGTTTGGTACTGAACCACGGTTTTCAGTTTTTAATTAAAATTAATACAAATGGAGTAAAAACAGAAGAAAAGTTTGATGTTTGAAAGTCTGAAATTTTTAGAAAAACAAGGAACTGTTCAGCTTTACTTTGCTTTACCTTTCAGCTGTTTCAATGTCATTAAATTTTTGCGTTTTTTGTGGAGGAAACCCAGCCACTCCAGTTATGAGCTGTAAAGCTAAGAAAAATAAACAAGAAGAGTTTCACTTAGCCTTTATCTGTTGCCAAATCAGACATGCTTTTTGCCTGCAGTGCAGTTACATTACGGCAGAGATGCCCATTGAAGGAGAATCTTCTCATAACACCCATGGCCACTGCCATCACTCACGTCCTCAGGCAGGATTCACTCCACTCACCTGGGATCACCTCGCTTTCAGTTTTGCCCAGTCCTGGATTTTCTCTTCCCCCATCAAAGGCAAAGCTGTAATTGCACAATGGTTCATTTTGCATCAAGGACAAGCAGCATGGGCAGCAAATCAGGCCTCCTGTGGTGTAGGACAGCTGCAAAAGGGGGGGATCCCCCCACACTGCGGGGGGGACATGACACCACCCAGGAGTGATCCCCCTTGGCTGTGGAGTCCTGCCCAGGGGGCTGGTGTACGTAGGACCACACCATGGTCACATTCCTGACCTCACAGCACATACTGTGCCTTCCCCATGCAGGACACACGCAGAAAGGTGATGCTTTGACTTTTTGGAGTCACTCCTGATTTATGCCACTACCCCAGCCGATTTAGAGATTCCTATAGGAGTGGTACTTCTGGATGCATTTGGTTCCACATGATTACTTGGGTGGTGACAAGGAGCAGGATTTGGGCCTGTATTATAGTGTCATTATTTTGATAATGATTTCTGATTAATAAATATTTTCCCCCTTTCTGCTGGGTCCAAACCTCACACAGAACCAAAATCTGTCCAGAAGTGCATTAAAATGCAAAAGTATTTATACTTCACAGAAGGACCCTTTCCATGAGCACCTCTGATGGACTATAAGGTAGTTCTCATTCTTTTACAAAAATGCCCATTACACTAAGGGGAAGAGAGACAGGGGGATGTTTTAAGTGATGTGAAAGCTGTTAAACGTTTTCACCAAGTCTGTCAGAAATTCTCATAAAGAACATGAAGTTGCAAAAAAACCAGACACACACTAAAAAAATTCCTACAATTGAGTTTCCGGGCCCACAAGTGCCATTCTGCATGTGCCCAGACATCAGGTATGAGCAGAGACTGTACTGCCCAGACAGTTTCTTGAATCAGACCCAAGCTTCCTCTGCCTATACGCAGCACACCAGTACTGCTGTACAGACTGGGGAAGAAGACCATCCGAGACCTCTAGACATGATTACACCCATGGTACTGGAATTATGGAGGGTGGATATTGCAGAAAGAAAGAAACAAACAAGAGAAACCTACCTGCAGCCTGGTCTTAGCTCTGCCCAACAGCAGAGATGGTCCCACCACAGCCATGTCTCCGTGGTTTGGGCTTTTCCCTGGTGTGTGTTTCTTTCCTGGCTGTGTGGTCTGGGCATGGCAGATGCACACAGGGGCTCAGCACCCTGAGCACTGCACACCGGCACAGTTCAACAGCAGTGGCTCCAAAGGGAGAGTGAAAAAGGTTATTGCTCAGTAATTAAAACTGAGTTCTCACCTGGCACACAGCTGGGAGATGGAGCAAGTGAGGCTGCAGCTAAGGTTTAGCTTCCTTGGGGTGCAGCTGTCAAGGGAGAGCACCCCATCACAACATGGCTTTCTGAGCCCTGTGTTGGGGCACCGCCAGTGCCCATACCCAGCCCTGCAGGAGAAACCCCCAGGGGAGGCCTGGAAATGGGAAACAGCTCCGTGGACAAGCTCTGCTCACATGTGCACAGCATGGATGTAACCCAACAGCAGCATAATCAACAAACAGCAAAACAGCCCCCTCAGGGTTACTCAGAGGGAGAAAGAGAGCTGAGCCCACTTTTACCCTTCTTAGTAGGGAAAAGAAAATCCAATTGCATTCTCTCTGAAATCAACTACATGACAGCTTCCTTCTGTTCCTTTTTTCTTTTGTTGTTCATTATGGACCTTGGTCTTTTTCTTGCTCTGACTAGGCAGGTTTTCCTCTCAGTGTAACCAAGCACACAGCTATCCTGAAACTATTTTCTCCTCTTGCTGGAGAGGAGAAATATTAAAGCACAGGTTTTCCTCCCTCAGTTCAACTCACCTCTCTACTTTCCACAGATGCCATTTCCCCTAACCTTAAATTTCTTCTGCTGAAAAAGTCCCTCAAAATAACTAATCCTCCTGCCTTCCTTCTCTGCCTCCCACCTCCTGTTTCCCCATCCCTGATCCTCTCCTGTTTCTGGTTTCTTCCCTTTCATCTGGTTTCTCTCCACCAGCTGGTCTCTACATACACACGACTCTCCCCTTCCTTCCCAGTCTCTCTTCACCCTATTATCATTTTTTGACTTGTGCTAATTAGGCCCTCAGTAAACATCTTCTCTGCCTCCCTTCCCCCTCCCTCCATTTTCATGACTTCCTAGCCCCCCTGTCCTAGCATTTTCCCTTCTAGGGCTGCCTTTAATGCCCTCCTGGGATAAAGAGGCCACTCAGTGCATCCAGAGGTCTGCATGGGCTCTAGCAACCCATATTAAAATACCCTTGATCAGAAAGCTGCCCAATCTGCATCCCCACACTGCTGCCCTGCGCAGCTCAGCACCAGCGAGGAGCCGCTGTGATGATCACCCCAGCCAGGGCTCTCTCTCTTAATTAAGAGAAGGAGGTCAGATCATTACCAGCAGGTCAGGCCTCGAATGCCGGCTCTGTGAGCACGGCCAGGCCAGGTGCCTTCCTCCCCCAGAGTGCCCGGCTCCGCATGAAAACTCCTCCACTTCAGTCCCAAATCACAACCAACACTGGCTGCCAGGAAGGGCTGTGCTTCTCTCCCTGTCAGGGGGAACAGAGCCACATGTGAGCATTTCATCTCAGAGCTGCTGTTCATGAGACTTGCCCTCGAGGACGTATGTTAGAGCAGCAGCGTGACTTATAAACAGAGCCTTGCTCTGCATCCTGATGGCACATTCCCAAGTCTCCAAATAGCACAGGTCACCAAGAAATTGTATGATTCAGATGTGAAACCCTTGGTATCCGGGATGGCTCTAGTCGAGAAGCGGCGAAAGGAGGGCTTGTGGCTCCTGAGGAGGCCAGCCCATTGCTGGGAGAGGTCAGAGAGGTTTCAGTCTATGTGTGTGCTTTTGTCAAAGCTGGACTGGAAGAAAGTTTCCTCTCCCAAAAATGCCTTTGAACTGCTTTTCCCAGGGGTATTTTTCTCAGCACGGGATCCTCAGGCAAAGATTTCTGCAGCTGTCAGAAAACAAAATGCCTGCAAAGAAAACCAGTCCAGCTCAGTGTATTTTGTTGCAACGTCACTGTCATTCTTCCTCCTCATCATCACCGTTTGCCAGAGCAACCAAAGCCCTACTACTGGACTAGACCCTGTGCTGAACACAGGAAGATGAACTCTGGTGCAAGGGGAATCATGTAGACAATTAGTTCCTGTTTGGAAATAATTTAGAACAAGAAAAGTAGATTTTTTAAATGTTGAAAACATTGAGCCATCTCTTATCTGGCAGTAGCAGTGTGGCTCATACACATAATCCACCTGAGGACACAGGAGGGGAACACAAGCACTGGGTTTTGGCCAGCATTGCTTGTGACACCCAGACTTTGCCTCTTTCCAGGCTGCCCTAAAGGCTATAGGGAAGAGCAGGTACCACTCCCACAGGAGGTAACCGAGGAACTGGGTGTTGAGACATGTAAATGCACGGCCAACTCTACCCAAGCATCACCCAAAGCCCGGTTTTGAGGAGAACAGTCCTGGCAGAAAGATTTGCCCCAGCTCATCACAGCCCCTCCTCAAACCACGAGGAGCCCACAGGGAGCCAGTGGGACCAAAAACCAGAGAAGGGCTCTGCTGAACACACATGAGAGCTGGCACAGGAACACTATTGTCCCTCCCCAGCCCTGCAGGGCCTTTCCAAGGACAACGAGCCACCGCAGCTGCATCTCTGCACTGCAGCTCTTCCCGCTTGGAGGAACACCCGCTTGGGATGTGTTTGACCCCACATGAACCTTCTCCCTCCTTCCCCTGCCAACTGCAAATGCGTCACTGAGGGATATTGCCAGAGCCAGCCCCGGTGAGAAGTCGGGTGCTTTTTATTGCAAAACGGATGAAAATGAGGCAGTCTGCACACAAAACTGTATCAAAAAGTATTTTGACAGGGATAAAGTTATTCCCATTTTTTGCATCGAACGGATTTTATTTTATATTAAAACAAAATTTTTGGTTTATTTTGAATTTTCTTTCTGTCTCACCCCCTTGGATTTAGAAGCTGTGTTAGCAAATGCCACAATACAGCAGTGGTGCCATAAGCTCCCAAACAGCCTCCTTGCCGACCTCACAGCATAGGCAGTGAATGAAGGACTCCTTTAAATTGCTCTCTGTTTTTCCCTTCGCATCCCACTCTCTACTCCCCAGGACATAGCTTCCCCTGCGACCACTGAGCAAACACAGTCCATCTCCTCTTCCACAAATACTGAACTTCTGACTCTAGCAGGGATAGATCCTCCAGGCTTGGGCTGCACCCCTTCAGCTGCCTCTGGGTTCGTGAAGGCTGAGGACCATACCAGCTCCTCCCCAGGTCAGGGTCAGCGATCCACGCCTCAGCAAAGCTTTGCCTGGGCTGGATTAGCCAAACACATTGGCAGTCCCCTAGGATCTGCATCCCTGCCCGCCTAAAATATTGTTCCTTTGCAGTATTTGCCAGCTGCAGGGTGGAACAGGCCTTGCCCACTCCGGCCATGGCATCGCCCTCGCCAGGTGTGAACACCAGCAGGTCCCTCACAGTCCAAAATTGGTCCTGGTCAGGTACAAGCACAGGGGGCCTGGATTACCCTGAGCACTGCAGTTGGCTGGAGCTAGGTACCAGGGCCATGCCAGCTGTGGGAAGACGGGTAATGTCCAATGAACCACGAGGCTGGAGCAGCCCTGACAAACTCTATCTGATCGTGCATCAAGCCAGCCCATGCAGTTTACTTGTCAGAATGTTTTAAGCCCATGCGGATGTGCAGCAGGAGCTCCTGCTGTACCACTGCTCTGTAGCGAGGGGGTTGTGACAGCAGTGATCCAGGCTGCAGGAGCAGCTATTCACTGCACTGGCAAACCTCGTGGCTCTCCTCTCATCCAGCTCCTGATGCTGAGGTCAGACAAATCTGCATCACGGCACGAAGCAAAAAGCAGCAGCATATTTTAACTGTGCTTGTTAATAAACAGTAGCAGCAACCCTGTGCAGCCAAAAAGGGAGAATTCTAAGGCAGCAGCAGGCTCCAGACAGGATTAACAGCACATATTCTGGAGATGAGGTATGGGTGCAAGAGGATGCAGTAGAGACGAGACCAGAAGTGCTTTCCTGCTAACAGCAGTGATTCATTCAAGAGAGTTAACGAAGTAAAGTTTTCCCAGAAAAACAGAGCAAGGTTTGTTCCTATAATTCATTCTAAAAGAGTTGGCTTTTAGTTTTCCATTGAGCATCAGCCATTTCCTTGTCCACTCTTTCCAGGAAAACCTTTAGAAAGGTTGAGGGTGAAAAAGGACAGATGGCAGGAGAAGGCTGCTCAAGAATGCCTGCACCTTAATGCGAAACCTGTGTGGAATGCTCTTCTGTGACAAAAAATGTGAGCATCTGATTTTCTAAAGATTCCACACTACTTTCTTGCTTTATTGATTTTTTAAGAAGTTTGGGTATATTCCCATTTGGCCATATTTCCAGGCAGCTGTAGTGTGAGTTTTATACACCCTCTCCTCAACCCAGGCCTAAACTTCCCCCCACCTCTGGCATGGAAATTGCTCTCAGGGAGATGCAGGCAAGGCACATCTTCCCTTCCCATCCCTACTCCCAGCACTGGGTGAGGGGCTGGCAGCACTTTTAGAACTGTAAGGGCCAGAGCTGACCTGGGGCAGGTATCACCCAGAAGGGTTTAAGGGCTGGAAGCTCCAAAGCTCAGCTCAGCAACACAAGATCCAGGCATCATGAGACGACTCATCCCAGTCCTGGTGAAACAAGGACAAACCCTGGCCCCCACACCACCAGTCCTACAATGGAAGTGAACATTTAAAAATGCTTGTTTGCAGCACCCTAAATAGAAGAAAAAATATTTGCCCCCTGTCATAGGCTTTGGTTTGTGAAGGATGGGGAATGGGTTTTCAGGGGCTTTTTATACCTTTGTGAGTTTCCACTACAAAAACAAAAGGAGGATACAAGAGCTCTGTTTCCACCATCAGCAATAAAATATTACACAGCTATGAGGCTGAACCTGAGATTATAAAGTAAAACTAAGTTGAAATTTAGTACTTTTGCCGTAGGTCAAGAAGTTGCATTTTCAGTGGAACCTTAATTACTTCTTCCAGCTGTAGGTCTTAAATAAGCCTGTCTGTCAAAAGCTCACAGATTGGGTTGAAGTGGAAATTTCTGCATAACCAAATTTGGAGCAGATGAAATTAAAGAAAAATAAACCACAGAAGAAAAACAAAATGACATAATGTACTGAGCTGGAATTAATTTTGTTTTCTTGACAGCTTTCTGGAAGGGGTCACCAAATCCCACATGCCCAAGCCCAAGGTGTTGGGCAGGAGGAGAGGAGAGCCACTACAGTGTTAATGCAGTGAAAACACCTACCAAAAGTTGAAGAAAGCCTAGAATAACTAAAGTCAAACTTCATTAGGTCACTCCTCAGTACAGCTGCATTTTATCATCTCCCAAGGTCAGTTTTCATGCGAGGGAGTGTCAAAGTCAGCAATTCACATTTTTTTATTGATATGCCACCTTGCAGCAGGTTCCATGTTAAATTTAATGGGTGCCATTTCCAGCAGGGCAGGCGGCTGCTGCGGTGTTGCCTCCCCCACGGGGAGCCCTTAGTCCTGGCTGTGTCTACTCCAGAAACCAGCTTAGGGCAGAGCCAGGGCCACCCTGGGCTCAAGGGCTTTTTGGCCACCAAGAGCTGTGGTAGGGTCTCACAGCCTCTCCAGCACGGCTCATGCTGCTCCACAGCCTTCCCTGGGGACAGTGACCAGCCCAGCATGGGCAGCCTAAAGCCGGGTGGGCAGAGCAGCAAGAATGCCAAGAGTCACTGTAGGAGCATGAGTCTGCTGCCAAAACACGTCCCCCTGAACCTTTTAAGGAGACTCAGCCTTAAACCCCAAATCCACATTTGGAGTAGGTCTAGACTCCCTTGGGTCATCTTCTTCCTCTCTTTTTCCCTAAAGACAAGGAACGTGTTGCTCAGCCACTGTAAGAGTTGGGAGGGCATTTGGCCTGGGAGAGAATGACCCTCTGCAGAGGAAGGGCCACAGGAGCAATCCGCTTGCAGCCAACAATCCATATCCAAAGGTGTGAGCACTTCATAGCTACACCACACAGCTGCTGGCCAGCTGCCACAGCCACTTGCCAATGCTGGCCTCACTATTGGCAAAGCCTGGAGGTTTTCTTCAGTGAAGGAACCCAGTCACTCGCCCCTTCCCACCAAGCCCACTACCACACAATCTGGTCACTGGTTTGGAGCTTTCCCCTGCCTCCATTCCAGTCTGGGCCCACTCCTGCTCCTTTTGTTCTGCCTGATCATGTGTAAGGAAGCAGAGATAATCAGATAACCGCCACGTTCAAAAAAAAAAAAAAAAGCCAAACAAAAAAACCAAAAAAAACCCAAGCAAAAAACCCCAAAACCCAACAACAACAACAAAACCCAACTCAGGACGCCCAGGAGAAGCCACACTGCATCACACACTGTCTCAAAACAGAGTGATGTGATGTTATAAAAAACCTTACCCAGACCAGGAAAGGAAACTGATCCCCTCTAATCTTCAATATATTGAGTAAAATACAATCTCCCAGACCCTATGAACACAAAGTGTTCCTTGCACCCACCTTCCCCCCACCCCAGGGGAGGACAAGAGAACAGACAACTTGTGACAGACGGCCTCACCTCCCACCACATTGGACTGTGCTCCAAGCACACAGCAATTATCCTTGACATCTCCTGGAAGGAGATGTGTCCAGGGCAGGCTCCTCTGCTCGCAGCAGGAACGTGCTTGTGCGTGTCCTCCATCCCCCACCCACGCTTTCGCTTTGCCATCTCAGCACTGCTCAGGACTCCTCGGGGCTTTACCGCCCCTTTTCGGTGACATTCATTGACTAGCAAGCCCCGTTCTGTCTCTGCACTGGGCTGGCAGCGAACAGGAGGTGCTCTCGCCCCAGCCCTGGGGTCCCATTCGGGGTGAGCCGAGCCCTTGGCTCATCCCCAGGCCGGGCCAGCGCCGCCACCATCCCATCCAGAGGTGCAGCCGTGCCCTTCCCTGGCCAGCTCGCTCCCGTTCCCACGCCACATCACATTGCCCTCTAGTGGAGCTGGATTCGCAAAAACCCTTCAGCAGCGGCCACAATGACCGGGGAAAAAAAGGAAAAAAAAAAAAAAAAGACGCTCCGAACCCAGCGGAGCAGCTCCCCAGCCAGGCTCCTCCCTCGCATGCAGAGCCGCTCTCTGGAAACAGCCGGATCCCACAGCAGCGCCCGCAGCGCCGAGCCGCGGGGGGACGAAGCCCCCGGGACAGGGAGCCGCTGGCCATGCGATAAGAAATACCAGAGCCAAGAGCTCACTCCCGTGAAAAGCAAAGCGGGCTTTACGGAGCCACGGTGCAGCTCCCAGCCATCCTAAAGGACAAGGCCAGGACCTTCCATGAACCGCTTGGTTCCCCTCTTCACTCAGGGCTGGAGCCTGGGTTATCACAGACTGCTGCACTTTGGATGAAAAGGCAACAAGAGATGTCCCTCCTCTCTCGAGAGAGGGAGGATTTTAAGTTGGCAGTTACCGAACTCTAAAATGCAGGTGCTTTTTGAGAGGGAGACACTCCAGCTATTCAGCCAGGATGGTGGGTTCAAAGTGATGGGAGCAAAGCGATGGCTCCAAGCTGCTCCAGCCTCCCAGCCGGCTCACTGCGTCGCTCGCACACCCACATCGGCTGAGGAGAGAGGGATCAATTATCCCCCTTAGAACAAGGTTTCAAAGCATCTTGTAGGACCTGTGAACTATCAGGACAGCAGCTCATCCCTTCCAAAGGAAGGGCAGCACAGCTGGGAGGTGGTGGCCCTGCCAGTGGCAAACAGGCCACCCTGTGTCCCAAGGCTGTGGCCAGGCCCTTAAGCCACGGTTCAGTCCTGAGACACAGGCACCCACAAAACTTGGGGGAGGCTGGAGCAGCCCTTTTTCCAGCAGTGATTTCAGTGTGAATCCGTACCGGCTCCCACAGGACAGAGGAGCTTCCTGGGAAGAGACAAAAAGCCAAGAGGCATCACTAACTGCTATGAAAGCTGCCCAACTTCCCAAGGGGTTGATTTTCCTTGGCAACATGACTCTAAATCCAGTACGGGAGGATTAGTGCAAGACCTGGCCTGCTCATTACATTAACTCCAAGGAACAAGCCAGACTCTTGACAGGGCTTGATAGAAATGAGAGGAGAATTGAACTTTCAAGCCACTCCTCCATCTAAAAATAGTTAAAGGTAAAAGAAACATGGCTGTTTTTGCTTTACAGGTCAGCACAGACAATCCTCTGCCTCTGCTCCACAGAAGGATTCACCCACCCCAGGATGCCAACAGTCACACCAGGAGCTCGAGGCCACACTGGGTCAGGGTATTGTCACAGTCATCCTTGGGAAGATGGCCCAACCAGAGTACTTTGGGCCTCTTGCAGCCCCTCCTCAAGTGCTATTCAGCAACTTCTGTTTAAAGTTTCTGTTGCTCTGTGGTTTGCAGGGTTGGACGGCTGCCACTGCGTGACTGCACCGCCAAGTCATCCAGCTGGAGCATTTGCTGAGAGGACGCTCATCCGGGCTCCGATGCTGCAGGGAGCCTCCCAGGACTGGTGTCACTCTTGGACACTCACAACTCCACTCCCAATAAAGGCATCCTCTACACTCTTCCTGGGGTGCTTCTTGGCACCACCAGCCACTGGGCAAGGGAAGGTTTGTGGGTGGGAGCATGTGGATCCTCATGTCTCCTGGAGTGTCACCTGCTCGGGATACAGGTCGGATTGCTGCACCCCAGCAGGGCATGAAGGCAAGGACCCACATACAGAGCAAAAGTCTTCTCTCTCTCTTGATCCACATCAACCAGGAAGGTTCATACTCTCCCATTTAGCTTACAGTGCTCCATGAAGGAGTTTCACCAGCGCTCAATGAGGGTCGGGCACATGGTGTCCATAGCTGCTTCTTGGGTTTGATTTCTCCATCCATATTCCTTGCATCCATGGTTCAGGTATAAAAAACATGCAGGTGAGGTCTTGGTGCATTAGCAATTCAAGACTGGGCAAGAAAGAAAAGGAAAAGGAGGTCCGTGCACAAGAGGTGCTTTTCCTCCAAGCCTGGGTCGATGGATAACAGTCAGTCCCTGCTGAGAGAAGAATCATGGAGGCAAACAGCACTCAGGTTTCCCTTGAAATTTGGAAGCAGACGCTGTGCCAGACACTGGACTGAAGTGCACAGTGCCCTTCAGCTGGGCAGTGGGATGCAGCTGATCACTCACCTTTGGTGAGGATATCCAACAGGATACTGTTGGACTCTACAGGGCATTTCACGTGCCTCTGAGACACAGGCCCATTAGTCAGATCTTTCTCTTCCTCACTCTTCCAGTTTTATTCCTGTCCTTTACTCACACATCCACCCATATCCTCCCATCACCCAACAAACACCCCCCTAGCAATGGCTTCTTTCAATCACACAATGGTCCCTACTGCTGGGCCAGCACTGCTCTTGCTGAGTGAGAGGGAAAGCAAAGAACCTTCTCCCCCGTCAGGCACTTCCATCCATGGGAAGAACAGCACCACCAACCTCTCCCCAGCTGCACTCTTCCTCCCCCAGTCCTTTCTTTCCAACTCCTTCACTTAACCCAGGTCAAAGCCGCTGTGCTCTGCGTGTTCCTCCATTGCCCAGGGCTGAACACATTGAAAAATTACTATATTTTACAACATATGCGAATAATAAAGAATAAATAATTCCTGGTCTGCTCAGCCATTCTGCTAGAGCCAAATGGGGACAGAATTTACCTTCAAAAGTCCTGAGACACAGAATCCCAAGTGCAAGATTTTTAAGAGGCCTGAATAGACAGAGATGGAATTTAGCAGATTTATGTTTTTTGGGACATTGAATTTAAATCTGGAATCAAGCAGTTGCCTTCCTGTTAGCCCTTAGCTATCCACTTTCCCAGAAGTAGCTGCCGGTGTTTCCAAGACATTTGGCAACTTTTCTGCCTCTCACGTCATGACAACTTCCATCGGTTTCTGTAAAAGGAAAACACTATAGAAAGGTAGAGCATCCCCTTTGATACGGGTTTCAGAGGACATACTCATTTACTCACCTCACAGATTGAGAAGAAGAGTGATTTTAGTTCTCAGTGCACTTTCAGTGAAAAAAATGCACATTCGATGAAAAAGTTTCAAACAATTTTTTCATTATTACTGATGACAAATTCCATATGTGTTCAACTGGTGCCAAGTTAGGTCTTCTAAACCTCTAACAGAGCCTTATTTCATCTGATCATTAGTTACAAAATTACTTCTTTGGGAATACCATCTCCTTGGAGAATCAGACAAGCTGAGAAAATTTCCCTCTGGGGACTTGCTGGTTTAATATTCAGATTCAATTCTCTTCTAAATTTCTGGTGTGCGTCTCTAGTATATTGATTAGAGAGTTGGAGACATTTAGTAGACTATATCATCAATCTGAAATTCATGTTTTATCTGGGAATGTGAAGGCCAAGCTGCTAGAAGCATATTCCTCTCCAACTTGCTCTGAGCCAGTTCCCCCTTTCTGAAGCACTTTGCACGCAGCACCATTACATGTAAAGCTAATTTTGCCATGCACAGGTGCTTTGCAGCACTGCTCTCCATGTGAACACAGCTGCTCAGGTGCCAAGGTCTGTGCCCCCAAGTCCCACATTAGAAGTGCCCTCACATATATCCTGTTTCGCAGACAGGATGAAGCAACTCAGTGATGACCATCGAGCTCAACGGGCAGAAACCTACATCAGAGGAGTCCCTGATGCAACCTGCACCAGGAGTGAACACTGATAGGAACAGGAAAAAATGTCTATTTGCACCCAAAAGCAGGCTGGACATGAGAGTGAGGTGTAGAACACACAGCTTTTGGAGGAGGGGAAGCCTCACCTACTGGTGCCAGGGCACTCACTGGTGCCTCTGCAGAGGAAGGATTCCAGTCCCTGGGGCTCTTAATCAGGCATTTAATATAATTGATCTTATTACACTAAGCATATTACTGTTAAGCCTTCAGCTGTTAATGTTCAGTTGCTGTTGGAAGGGCCAGACCCAGCCACGAGTCAGCCTAAAAGCGACACATCTGAAGCAGCAAGATGATACTTCTGAGAGTAATAATTATTTTGTCCAGGCAGTCTCTGAACCAGCACAGCAACAACTCCTAGAAGCACTGACTGGTCATTGTGAGTGACCTCTGGGACACATCCCCCAAGGGCATCTGTCTGCAGACGTGCCTTCCTCCAGCCTCACACTGCAAACTGCCCACCCGGGGCTCTCCTGCTCCTTGAGCCCCAGCTCTGAATAGCTCGGACAGGTCTGTTCTCCCATATCTGGGAGCAGCCCACACTGAACTCGCTATCATCAGGTTCACAGAGCTTCCCAACCCCTATGCATTGCACAGGCTCTGCAATTCTTCGTCCTCCAAAACACACACAAGCCTCATTGGCCTCCAGCCCAGCTCCTGCATCCTCCAGGAAAGCCAGAGCCCACCTTCATCTTCCAAGGCAGAGAAAGGTTCCCTGCAGGCACCACTCAGCCCTCAGCAGAAAGCTTAACAAAACAAGCTTCTTTCCAGCCCAAATCCCAGGACTGCTACTGAACATACCAGCAAAGATTGATACCCAAAACCAGCACCTCCTCTTTGGGATTCCCAATCCAAACCTTCCAGCTTCTAAGTGCTCTCTGTATCCAGCATGAGTATCTAACAGCAACTACCTGAAGGCCAATCTGTAGGAGCTGTAGGTTCTTGGGGCTTTTTTGATGTCTAAATGAAAGCTTTAGGCACCCATCTGGTGAGGAGTTCATCAGCCAAGGGGTGTCTGTGGGTATTTGGGCAGCAATGGTGAACAACGGGTCAGAGGCAAGTGAGCTGCTCTGGGCCACTCCGCCCAGCACCATTTGGAACCAGGCAGAAACCATGCTGGGCTGCATTCACACCATCTACTTCTCTTTGTGTCACAGGGTTTTTTTCAAGGGGTTTTAATATTGGTCAGCTCCTTACATACTATTTGTTTAAAAGGGACCTTATCTTGAATACCCTTTTTTGACATTATCAGCTGTGATTCCACAACTTAGAGAGGCTCAAATTATCTAATGTAAAAATCACCAATGATCTCAAAAACTATGCGTTTGAGAGTGTCTTTAAATTTCTTTATTTTCCTAAGCCTTTCTAGGGCAAAATTATAGCCTTGAAGTTGAGAGATGGAATAGAATTTAAAATAAAAACAGTCAAACATTAGCTTTCAAATACCAGGAATGAGGACCCAGGGCTCTAAAATGATCCTTGAATATTTGGAACCAGAACAGTATTACAAGAGCCATCTGTGCTAAAATTATTCATCTCATTGTTTTTACACATGAGGTGGAAATCTATATTTGCAAAGTATTGCATGTGATTTAAGCACCCAAGAGGAACTGAAAGAGAAAAATTCAGCTCTGAAGATTTGGTCTATTGAAAGTAAATAACTGAAAACTGGGGGTTTGCTGATTCATTCAGTTTGTGACCAACTCTGTCATCAGCACTTACTTGATTTCCTTCTCTGTCATACCTCTCTGTTTCACAATGGACAGATAAGACTGCATGGAGGAGTCCTTGGAAGCTATAATCGGTTATCAGCACATTCAGATCTATGACTGAAGGTTGTGGAAAATTCAGAGACTTCAAGCAAGGGTTCAGTGTAAGACACAGCTGGCCTGAGCTGCTGGTCGGCAGGAAAAGAGCAGGTAAAGTGAGATCTGTGTCACAGGGGGAAAAAAACTGATTGGATTTCACAACACTGCCCACAGGATGCCTCTGTCAGACTGGTCCTAAGGAACACGCTGGGGAGTCCTCGTTGCTACCAAGCCTGCTGGTGGAAACCAGGGGCAAGAGATGGCAAACCCCATGGCAAAGGATTCCCTAAAAAGTCCTCCCAGTGCTCACATGCCCTTCTCCCACCACGGGAAGAAGGTGCTCCTGGACTGAGGCAGAGGCTGGCAAGGGAGGCTGTGGCCCCCAAGCCTGCTGCCCTCCCACCAGCCCCACTGCGGCGGCAGGGGAGGCTGTGCATGGGCTGCCCGCCATGGGATCTCTCCTGGCCAGCCTTTCCCGGGCCATCTGGGCCAGCAACATTAACAAAAGCAGTTTAAGGCCATGAAGTATGAGTCATGCATCCTGTGACAGCCTTTGCACACAGGGACTAAACACTAGGATACACCATCTCCCACTGTTTCCGTGTACCCGTAGCCTCCAAACCAGTGCCACTCAGTTCAGCACAGTGCACATTGTGACCTGCAACTTGCACTGGTTCTTTAATGGAGTTTCCTGTCCCTTAGAAGCAGAGCCCAGCCATGCAGTAATCTCACCAATAGCTTGTTTCACAGAGCTTCGGTCCTGCTGGGGAAAACCGGTGCTGGAACAGGAAGCCTGATGTTGGATAGCCCAGGGGCTTGTAGCCTGGGTTTGAGACACAGCCTCTTGTTTCTGAGATGCTCTCTGAAACATTATCCACAGCTTGTTAATACGACCTGTCTGAGCAGCCTGCAGAGCAAAAAGATATTCTATTGGAAAGTCCTCACTACTCAAGACAAACAAGGAAATAAAATGGGATGAAATATAACAGCTCCAATAAGGCAGCAGTCTGCTGTATTACCCCATTTGGAAAGGCTAAACTAAATCCAGTGGTGAGAAAAATCTTGATTTCACTCCTGATTTAGCATTTTCAAGGCCGACATGGGATTACACTACACAAACAGGCTGCTACCAAATTAGTTGACTTCAGGCCCTCCCCAGCTCGATAAGCAGTTGGATCACTGTGGCCACGTTTTGCTCTGCACTGCAGCAGGCTTTTGAATGATTCCCTGTGAGCAGCAGGAAAGCAAAATATCTCCCTCCTATTTCTGCATTTTTAGGGCCAAAACTGCTTTTCTCTCCCCTTCTGTGCCCAGGCACGGAGATCTAGACAAGGACAGTTCACCACCATTGGTAAAGACCATCTCCAGACAGGGAAGACATGACCTTCACTTTCCAGTTTCCTTCTCTGCTTTCTTTTTTCCTTTTTTTCTCTTCTCACCATTTCTTTCTCCAGAAAGTCCCCCCAGCAACAAGACCAAATTAATACTTGCAAGGAGTGTCTCACCAGACTGCAAATGCCTGTGCTCTTTATCCTAAAATAATTCTCATGTGAGTGACTAGAATTGCAAATTGTTTTACCTTAGCCAAATGTGGGACTTACAATTATTAAGACTTCTAAAAAAGGCCAGAGGGTGCCCAGAAATGCCAGTTCCACCTGGAGTGAAGCATGACCTCTGCAGGGCATGGCTGTGTCCTCTGTCACTCCTGAGGGTGGCTGTCCTGCCTGGAGCAGGGGGCACAGAATCAAAGCTCTGACGAGTCTTTCTCGATGCAGGTGGCTTTCTTTGATCCCAGGAAGAGCTGCATTTGTATCAGATAATGGCTCTGGGTGATATCTGAAGCTGGCAGGTCCATGCTGAGCTGGCCGAAGGCAGCAGCTCACCTTGGGTGATTTTCGTGTTGCCAGAGGATGGAGAGGCAGTGCTGGGCACAGGGACATAGTCCCACAAGCTGTGGATGGTTCAGGGTGGCTCTTGTCTCAGCAGACTGAATTTGTCATCACCGGCAAATATCTTCTTGGTAGACATTTCACTGTACTTGGTCCTAAACATGTGTGTGCATGTGTGTTCCCATCAGTGGGGTCACTGATGTCCCTCCTACGCTGCCGCTAGGTTGAACACTTCAATTTAGTCACTCAACAGCTGAAAGATGCTACAAAGTGACCTTTTGGGAAGATGGAAATGCTGATCTCCGATCTAGAGGGCACCCTACCAACATACCCATGTACCCCAAAACCAGCCGCTCAGCTAGTCCAGAACCCAGAGAGACTTTTGGGTTCAGAGACAGAACCATGTGACAAAGCCCAGAACACAAATCATCCAAGAAACTGTCAGCAGTGAGACCAAACCTGACATTTGTACTGAGCATCTCAGCAGTACAGTGTGACAAAATCTCCACTTCAAAATTACTAAATTTGGAGAAAGTTTCAATCCAAAAACAAAACGCTTATACTTGAATCAGCCAGTATTTCGAGTGTGTGTTTATGGGTGGGAGTTTATGTGTTTGCATCCCATGCACACACATTTGTATGCACTCAGTTAACTACTGCAATTTCTAAAAAAAGTTAACATATAAGATCACAAGAACTATGGATCGCTCATATTAGTTGCATTTTTCATAGGCAAAGTCACAGCTGAGGTTGGCACCACGATTTCCTTTTGCTCAGCTCTTTTCCCACAGACAGCATTTTCGGGCAAAAACAACTGGTTTAGTGAAGCTGCAGAGAGCCAGCCTATGCCAGAGGCAAATTCCAGGACTGGCCTAAATGAGTATAATTCACATTCAAATCAGCTGAAGTTATGCCAGCCTGCTCCAGGACTGACCCGGCTCCTGCAGCTTTCCTCCTCAGATTGTTCCCAGCCTGTCACTGTGATGAGCACACGCTCCCAGGATTTTGGCATAGGAGTGAGGCAAGGAGGGCTCTGGACACCGAGATCAATCACAGAGCCTTACATTGGACAGATCTGAAATCAGTCACCAATTTACCGACTTCCAGGCATGTGACAATCAGGAGCATTTGGGGATACATATTTATGTTTCCAGAAATGAAAACACAGGGAGCTATTAATAAATGAATCTAAAAGCATCCCTGGGACCGTGTGAGGTGTCATCATCTGGCAGCACTTCACTGTACCCACTGCTGGGAACGTAATCATGTGGGTTGTCATCGTGCACCCATCCATTGCAGCAGCACAGGCTCAACCCCCTCTGGGGCCAGCTCAGTCTCCACCAAAGGGGCAGCAACGTTTTAACTCCCCTCTAAAGCATTTAGGGAGGGAGTCGGTGCTGGAGGCACAGCTAGGACAGGGATGGATTTTCTTTTTACCAACTCAGCTTTTTCCACCTTCCCTTAGGAGACGGGATCCTATTTCCTCTCTCCCCGCCAGATCAAGGAAAGCCTGGAGCCACCCTCTAGTTTCATGACAAAGGTACACTTGGGAGCAGGAGGGCACCTGTGAAGGATGCTGCTCAGCTGGGCAATGCTGAAGGAGGATGCAGAACTTAACCCAGCTTTTCTTTTCTTGGAATAGGACCTGGCTAGGGTTGGGAAATGGCTGGGCAAGTCTCAACTTGATGCCTAGACGTTGTCAGCATGTGACCCAGGAGACTGGGAAGCACTTCTCATCCCCTGCATCCAGGGCCGGGGGATCAGGTAGGATTTAGCTGCACAGGCCAGGTGTTCAACGCACTGTGCATCAATATTCAGCATGAGGAACAGAAATGCAATGTGTGTGTCCATTTGGTTTTATGTCTACTGCTCTGTTCCTCCTGCCATGAGTTCCCCTTGGAACTGCAGGCACATAAGACTGTTTTCCAGCACCGAGATAGCTCTTATGCAAATAGGCAAGGCAGTACAAGAAGATACTGTCCTTTCCCAATAACCTCTCTCACATCTGTGCTGTTGCCCTGTCGAGCTGGAGGTGATGGCAGAAAGCAGGCTGAGTACCTGCTGCTAAAAAGTGACAGCAGGAGAGGAAGGTGGCCTGACCAGCTGACTCCTGGTTAAGTCCTGGTTAAGTCCTCAGTTCCTGGGTATGGCAGTGTACTGAGCTCCTTGGGGGAAAATATTCTTATTATTTAAAGCAAAAAACATGAAATAAATTAGCAATTTTACCTTTTTTTTAACCTGTAAATTTTCTGGGAAAATTTTTCAAATATATTAAGATAGAGGTGTTTCACATCTAATATGTTCTTGTCCTTTAGTGCAGTCAGCTGGCACCCCTTCAATTCCTGGAAGGTCACGCTACTATAAGGCTGTTTCAAATAGCTTAAAATTAGTTACAGATTTATAAACAATTATATATTTATGTAAGATGAGGGACTTTTCTTAATATGCTTTTAATGAGACACTCAGAATATGAACTAGCTATGGTTTGGGATGTTGTTCATTTTTATGGTGTTTCTACCCATTTGTTTTATGGGCTCTGGGGAGTGGAGGCTAAAATTGAGAGCTTGTAAGAGGTTATAAAAGAAAAGAACGGACATATTTTTCATGGCAGTTTGAATAGCCAGGTTGAAGAAAAAAAAAGCAGCAATGCCTTTTATTTACATCTTAGGCAATTACTTTTTCCTAGTGCTGGACTCAGGCGTGAGGACCTGTATTTTTTTCTCATGGGCTTTTTTCCATAGCACCTCACCAATGCAGCCCAGTGCTCACCAACATGAAAGCATTTCCTTTATCTGCAGCCCAGGGAGGGGGGGCTGTCGCTGTCCCCTCCTTAGGGACTGGGCCAGGCAAAGGAGAGGCTGCAAAAAGCCAGGGACCCAAGCAGAAAGCCCCAAGAGCCCAGTCATGGGGGTGCATGGCACTGTGCCTCTCTCTGTGTGTTTCAAGCATCACTCCTACCAACGTCTATCAAAGCTGCAGGCACCTGGCACTTCTGTAAATCAGATTTTCAGGTCTTCGGCAGGCATTCAGAGAAAAAGAAAACACATTTATGGGCCACCTGCAGTCAAACATCATGGAGGTCCAGACACAGATTTGCACAAACCAGTTCCTCGTGACGGATGGTCTGAGTACCCAGCAAGCCAAAAGCTCAAACTCCTTCTGTGTGGTTGATTGCACATCTCACATGCACCGCTTCCAGCCCCTGTTTTTACAGAAAATGTCTTGAAAGGAGAGGAAACAGCTGGTGAATAATTCATTGTGTACCCTCCCAGTTGTACTGCAGCCTCTCCTCAACAGGCAGGGTTATCTGTACCACCACGAGCCATTCCCCCAACGCTTCTGGAAACAAAGGCTCCCTTTCTGCAGCTGTTTATCCAAAGGACAGGGAGAGAGCTGCAGGAGGAGTTGGGGAAACAGCAGTGGTATGACATCCCACCCAGTGTAATCCCTTCTCAGGGAGCAGAGGTACTGCTGGACTAGGAGGGCTTGGGACTCAGCCACGTCCCAGGTTTATCTGCCGGCTCTGTTCCCCTCACCAGTAAGTCTTGTCCCAGCTTATGACCCATCCTCCCATATCAGAGAGTGCTTCTGGACTTGGTAACAAACCTGAAGTTGTGAAGATTGAAGAATTATGAAAATTAAAGAAACAAACAATAGGACAAGAGATAACAGCTTCAAGTTGTGCCAGGAGGTTTAGATTGGATATGAGGAAAAATTTCTTCACTGAAATGGTGGTCAAGCTGCCCAGGGAAGGTGCTGCCCAGAGCAGGCTGCCCAGGGAAGTAGTGGAGTCGCTGTGCCTGGAGGTGTTTAAAAGATGTGCAAATGTGGCACTTGGGACATGGTTTAGTGCTGGGTTAACAGACTCAATGATCTTAAAAGTTTATTCCAACCTAATCAACTCTCTCTTATTAAAAAAAAGAGCACACGGGGGGGGGGGAAAAGGAATGTTTTGAAGGGTAAAGAGCAGGGCTGGGCACTGCAGGGTGTAATGGAGACAAGAACAGACTCTTGGCAGGAGCTGGGGCTGTACTGAAAAGTCGATCAGAAATATGCTGCCCCTTAGAATGTCATGCTGTCCCTTGGAATATCATATTGCCCAGGCACCTACCAGCACCCTCTACCTGGAACTGAGTGGCACAGAGCAGCCCTGGGAGATGTGGCAAAAAGTGCACCAGCTCCAGGGAATGCTTTTTGGGGAAAGCAGCCATTCCCCAGGACAGGGCTGCCAACCAGGATAACCACACTGCTCATCTCATGCTGAGGACCCCAGTCATCATCTCACTTCCAGCTCATCCTGAACGGGTGGAAAGTTCTGATACTACACCTCCCAGCCCCTAACTCACACATCTATTAGTCACTGACAACCTATTATATTTTTTGCCATCACATGCAGTGCTGTAGATGTTGCCGGAGTCCAGCTTGGGGAATATTTCTCCAATATGTCTTTAGATGTAATTAAAAAAAAGACTCTCATCAGCCAGCTGCCCCAATTGGCCTGCAGCACGGAGGGAGACCAGGGAGAGGTTTGCAAGGGAGTTTTTCAGAGTTGCAGTAAACCCATCCCCAGGCCCCCGCTGCCGGCCAACACTGCCCTTTGTGAGCCGCACAGATGCAGTGGGAGGGAGAATGTTGGTTGAAATCCTGACAGACTTTATGCTAATTCACCAAAGAGCATTTTAGACCATACACGGACACTTAATCGAGTGGGAAAGACAGCAGCAAACACCGCATTTAATTATGGGAAAGAAAAACGAAGTCTTTTACCCTGCATTTGGCGTTCTCCCAACACACAGAGTTAATTGTTAGGAGGGTATATTAGAAGGCAATGAAGGAGAAGATTGAAAACCCTGATTATGCTGAGGTCCTGAAAATGCTGAATTTATTGAATTTCACATGAGAAAACACAGTCTGTGCTACACTGAGGGCTGTGCCAGCAGCCAGCTAAGAGCTCAGGGGGTCTGTATGTGCATGCAAGAGGGGAACAAAGCACCCCAACTGCTTTATGTGCCTCTGCCAACTGCTGACCAAGCCCCACTGCATCCCTAAAATGGGGCAGGTCAATATATACTCATGTAGATGCTCTTGGTGTAGGTGATGCACAAGACCAGCATGTTTTTCAGGAGTTCAATTTTCCTTTAGAGAAAGATCTAACCAGGTAAAGTTGGAAAGTGCATTTCGTCTGTTATCTCTGTGTAGTACATTTAGTTGCATTTGCCTAAATTTGGCTAGAACCTGAAGAAACAGCAAGCCCAAATGCCTTGGCAAGCACTGTCACAGATGCCCATGAGATAACAAGGGTGGTGGGGCTGGATCATGTGAAGGTCCGTCGGTCCCAGGTGCACCTAGAAGAGGGGGCATTACCAGAACAGAGAATCAACCAAAATTCTCTCCCAAAAAACCCCACCGCCTCCAACAGTTTGTTTCTTAGCCCTGTCCTTGGGCTGTGGTGTTGCCTCAGTATCCCTCAGCACGTTTCACTATGAATTTTTTCAGTTGTCCCTTGAACCACATAAAGTTTTAGCCCATTTTTTCTTCATGCCTGTTCATGGGTAAGGAGCAAAAGTATGTCTGGCACTGACCCATGGATGTAGTCATTATATCATGACCCGTGGCCCAACATATCTCCCTGGGAATCTCCCCAGATCAGGTCCCACAAAGGGAAAGTAGTGCCAATAATTGCCAATTCCATCATGGCATTAACAATCCCATCTGCTTTTGCTGAAGTCAGTCGAATTTTCTCCGGATTTTAGCAGCACAAGGTGCGTTTTTTTAAAACAGGAAAAATCCTCATGGATAAATGAGCTCCCGTTGATGGGGCACCTGCAGTAGCTGTCGCTGTGCTGCAGGGGGGAACCTTTGGCTACTGATGCACTCGCGGCTGCTGCGAGTTGGAGCAAGCACCGCAAGTCAACTTCGGCCGGAATGCCGGTGGGAAGAGCCCTGTGATTTGTACCGTGGTCCCAATTTTATTACAGCAAGCTTCTGGGGGTTTTTTTCTAGTTTTAAACAGTTTAGGAAAAAGAGTCCTAAAACTAAAAAGAATTTTTAAAAAGACAGAAAGAATCGGACATTTGTTGCAAGACAGCCAAAATTGTTCCTTCAGATCACATGATTTTTGTGCCTGACCAATGTCACTGGAAAGACCCAAACAGAAAACCTGAATCCGCCTCATAGACACAGCGTCAGGCTGTCACTGCAGGGAAGTCCAGCAGAGAATGTTAAATTCCGGCTCCTAATGAGTGCAGTCCAGAGGGAACCCTAAAGCCCCGTGTAACAGAGCGGGACACCCTTCACACGGCAGCCAGGTGTGTGTCCCAGTCCAGGGAGCACCGGGCACTCGCTGAGCCCTGAGGCGAATCCCGGCAGCTCCGATGCGAGTTAAGCTCAGCGTTAAGCCAGCTGCAGGCTGCTGCTCTGAGTGGCCGTGGGCGGCCGCACGTCCCTCAGGGCCGGCCCGAGGGCACACACAGCTCCCGGGACCAGGAGCTGAGGCGGGACAGCGCGACACCGGGCATCATTCGCTGATGGAGATCCCAGGGGAAACTGTTGAGCCGGGAAAAACAAATTGACAGCAACTCCATCCTCAGCAGCCAAATGCACTTCGGTTTTGGCTTAGATTTATCAGGTGCCTGACCGAGCTTGTGCTAAGCTTGAGCGCAAGCCAGCCGTGTTTACCAGGCTGGTGGCAGGCAGGGAGCACTGTGCCTGTGCCAGCCCAAAGCCTGTGGACACATCAGGAGCAGTGGGACCAGGAGCTCTGGCTCAGCCCCGCATGCTGGCAGCATCCACCCCTTGTGACACAGCTTTTAGGTAAATTATTAAGTTTGGATGGGTTTTTTTTTTTAATGAGACAAGAATAAGTCTCTCAACTAAAATGTCCACTATGCTGTTTAAAATTTGATTTAAACACTTCTCACTGCTTTTTGATTATTTATCCCTCTCTCTGAGATTTTTGAAAAAGAATTTTCCACTTTAGACCCTACAAATATTTTCCTATGAAGAACTCTGTGAGGAAGGGGCTGGCTGATCATTTGCAATAGTGTTGATTCCCGGGGCCGTTTCCAGCACTGCTGGGTAATGCTTCAGGAGACCTGGCAATAATTCACCCCAAGCTGTGCGTGTGCCCTCAGTCACATTGGATTTTCAAGAACCACATCAGTGTGGAACCGCACGCCAGGTGCACGATGCCCTGCCTGGGTCAGCAGGAGGAAAGTGTGAGCCCACACCTATAGGCAGATCACAAGTGAAAATGAAGGTTAGAAAAGTGCAGAAGCCAGGCACCAGTTAAACATGGGTAAGCAAATTCCTCTTTTTTTCAAGGATTGAGGGGAATTGTTTGACTTTAGTTTGCAGCAACAACCACGCTTCAGATCTCCACTGCACTGCCAATACAAGCGTCCTCAGAGGAACCCAGGAAGACCTCTGCATATAAGGAAGAAGGAGACATCTCAAGACAGATTTTAAAAAAATCTCAAAACAAAGCCACCTCAACTACAACACTTTAAATGGAAGTCAAGCTGATGATTGAAAGACTGGCCTGCTCCAGAAGCACATTTTCCTGTTCCCTGTATGACAAGCAGAGGGTGGTTTCAGTTCAGTGGTGGCTGAGCTGCTGTACAATAAAACTCACTGGTGAATGAGCTACTTTAAAAGCAACAGAACTTTGTCCTCTTGGTGTCTCAGTTTCTCCAGTGCCTCCAAAACGTTTGTTTGTAAGTGGGAAATGACTAACTGGCCTGTGCAGAAACAAAGGCAGTTGAGGCTCCAGCTTTGGGAAGTTGCCCATGGTGTCAGGCAGATGAGGCTGGGGAAGCCCCATGAGAGCAGGGGCTGAAGGCAGCGGAGGGGATGCAGCTCCATCCTCACCACTCCAGGTTACTCAAGGAGTTCAGCTTCTGACATCTGCTTCAGCGCCCTGGAGCCCTGAGAGAAAACCTGAATGTCACATCCCACTGCTCTGACCTCGCCTCACCTCTTCCCCCACCACCATCCTCACACTTCTGCTAAAAAAATCCTGCCCTCAAACATACTTAGTCTCAGAGCACAAACCAAGTATCAGAGAAGCAGTTCCTTCTTCTCCAGACAACAAAAAGCTGGAAGTGGCAGCACCAAGGAGGCTTCCCTTGCCTTTAAATCTCCACATGCGGTCAACTCTGAAACTTAATGATGCTGCTAACACAGCAGCTGCCTTTGGCTTGCTTCCAGGGACCATTGCAGCAGGCTGCCAACTGCAGTGGGCCTGTGCCACCATCCCATACTCCTTCCACAAAGCCCCAGCCCCTCAGAGGGAGCATCCAGCTTACTGCAAATGTTTGCCACCACACAGCCGCTGCTGCATGCCACAGACTGAAAACCTGGAAGGTCACCTCTGTCACAGGACAAACTGCAACTCACACAACACAACCTTATCTCACTCACCAAGAACAGCCCAGACACTGGGAACAACAAATGAGCATCCTCTGGAAGACCATGGATGCCAGCAGTAATTTAAGCAAAGCTGCTTTTATTCTATACAGGCAAGCAAAGACCTTGAACTTTTATCAGGCACCTATCACCAGGACAACCAAGAAAGGTGCTTGAACCCTGGACAATATGTTTTTCTTTCTGCTTCACAGAATACATGAATTGCAAGAGCAGGCTGTCTCCAGGAGCATTTGTGTCTCAGAGACGGCAGCCAGTTTCCAGGGTAAACTCAAATGAACTCTTACGTCTCCTGTGGGCTTAACCCAAACACAAGTCTAAGGGATCTCAAATGCTGACATCATTTAAAAAACCCAACCCCACAGTATTACCTCTCCTAAGCACAGACCTTACTCCAAGGCTTACCTCCGTTTATCACACTGATATATTATCCCAAACCAACTTTCCTCAGTGATTTAATCTGAAACACCTGGCTATAAACCAGGACACAGGCACTTCTTATTCTGGCATCCTCAGTTTAGGGGCAGGAGAGTGGGGCTGGAGGCTGACAGCAACAAAGCAGAGATGTGAAGACGTGAGCCTGAGTAATTTTGTCTGTCTCCTGCAAATCTTTTTAGCAGGACTGAAATCCCCACTCACACTGTTGGGCACTTCAGCAGGTGCTGCCACATCCAGCTCTGAGTGAGCTGCTGAACAGCAGCACTCCCAACAGCCATTGAAGAGCCCCCATCGCTGACAGACCATGTTGGCAAGTGTGGGGTACTCAGATGGGATGGGTGGCCAGGATGGGCTCTACCCACAGCGCTGCAAAAAAGTCTGAAGGAGCCCAAGACCTTGTCCAAGCGTGCTTCACACCTTTCTGCAGTAAAAAGCCCTGCATGTGCTCCAAACACCCTGTTCACCTCAACGGTGGCTGCGCCACTGTGGGCAGCCCTGCTGTGGAGATGGAAAGCAATGGTGAGCGCAGTCAGCCTGTCCTGGTCCCCGTATCCAAGCAGGGCTACAGGAGAGGTCCAGGGAGCAGAGCCAAAGGGGAGGAGACCACTGGGGCCCCTGCATAGCTCAGACGGGGGCAGGGAGCAAGCCAACCTTTGTGCAGTGCTTAGCAGCTGAGTTCAGTTGTTTCTCAGCTTGACTATTTACACATGGCTAGTTTTTGTCATGTATTTCATCTCCCAATTACTTCACATCGTCTTTTTAGACCTTTTTTATTTCTGTTTTCTGGGGTGGAGGCATCACAAAATTCTTTCAACACCTTGGAAACATCAGTCCTCCCATTTCCCTAAATTGCATGTGGAGGAGTAGAGGAAAATCCTGGCAAGGGAAGCTTGGACCCTAATGCCCCAGCCACTTAATAAGCCATGAGTAGACATACTAATGGACAAATCTGATCTGGCAATTACAACAATTTCTATGCAAAAGCAGTGCTTCCAAATAGAGAGTGCATAAAATTACAGTAGTGCTGAATCCATCAGGTAAATGGCATTGCTACCCTGATTTTAAGCACCTTTATATTCACAAAACTATCTATCATCTCTACATAGGGGATAGCTACTGACTTAGAAAAAGAAAAAGCAAATGGAAAGACCCTACTATGAACTCACTATGGTTTAACCTCTTGATTGTACTTGGATTTGAAAATTTAATTAGAAAGTAATTACAGAGAAAACGGAAATATTGCAGAGGCCTCATCACCAGGCCCGGGAGATTTTCTTGGCAGCAGAGCAGCTGCATGCAGCACTAGAAGATTTCTGACTACTTTTTTACAAAGCAAAAGACAGACTCTTTCTAAACATCACTCTGCAGCAAAAAAGGCTTTTGACTGATAATCCAATCTTTTTTCAGAAAAAACAGGACGAGTTTCCCGTCGGGTTGTTGGCGGCAGAGCTGTGGAGGCTGCAGTCACCGTTGGAGTTAACGGCTGCACCGCAGCCGCTTCCCACCGAAGGAAGCTCACGACAGAGCTGCCCTCTTTCTTCATCCCTGTTTGTTATTTCAACAGACCCAGCAGCAGCCAAGAGCAGAGAGAATGAACAAATGGGAATAAAAATAAGTCCTCTAAGACATGCAAAGCATTAGCCAGTTCTTTTTTTAATCTTTCTGCTTGGCCATATATCTATTGTGTTTTAGAACTGAAATAGCAGAGGGGTTTCTTACAGCAAAGCCAGATCAAATACATTGTCTGGGTGAGCATTATACTCCATGTACCAGCCTCTAAACAAAAGTGAGGGGGCTGCTTTGCTTTATCTTAGACAGGAATTTGTCCTGCAATGAGCTACGAGGTCAGAACAGTTCCCTGCTGAACAGCAGAGTCTGAATAGCCACACATGCCACCAAAATTAAATATACACTAATCAGAGGTGAACTCAAATCATTTAGGCCCAATGGTTGGATAGGTAATTTCTGAGTCACAGAGCCCTGCTCACATCCCAGCTACAAATGCCTTGGGGAAAAAAAAAATAGGATGGTTAGGGTAATGCTCCCCATGGCAACCCAAGCATCTACAAAATTAAGCTGCTGCAGAAAGAGGATATCTCTGCTTTGCTCCAAGGAGGCTCCATTCCCTCAAACCTCATCTAGAGAAGGGGATCTACACAGCCCTGACAAGTACAGACTGCTCCAGAAACCAGGAGCTTGTGAACATACCGCTAACACTATGTACCTACACATCCCTCAGCTTTATGCAAAGCCATTTCGGCATTCCCAGTAGCATTGCTTGGAATTAGGGTGCCGCTGCATCAGCAGTCCTGGGCCCTACAGCTTGAAACACAAGTTTCATTCAGGCCAATTACAGCACATTATAAACAGAGGATCCTGCTTGTTTTGGAACCGGCACATAACGAGCGGCAGGTTCTGCTTCCACAAATAGCCAGGGAGCTGGTGAGGGCAGGCGCACATCAACCAGCCTAAAAAGTGCTGGGGTTAAAATAACACCAACAGGGAACAAGGAGGTGTCCCCAGCCTGGCCAGAAACTGGAGTGAATAAGCCTGGGTACCGATCCCCTATGGGGCCAGGTTCTGCTTTAGCAAAACCTTTTTCCTGCTTACCTACAGGAAAACTGAGCTTTCATATTGAACCTTCCTTGAATGCTTTAAGTAGCAAAATTTAATAATCACAGGTATACTTTTATAGACAAACAGATGATTTTGTAATGATTTTAAGGCATGTTCACGATAGATAATGCAAAAGGCAGGCAATTCATTGGTTCTTAGGGAGCCAGGGCAACAAATTCACATTTAATTCAATCGGGCACCTGATCAGAGCAATTCTCACTGGGGAAGCCATCGTATTCTCTAATTATAAAACACTGCATCATTTTTATAACCTTTGAATATTATTGATTTTTTTTTCAGGTGGGGAAAGAGAAATGCCAAGTGTGATGTCAGGAGGCAGCAGTACCTGGCACAATTGCTCTTTCCCAAAGCAGAGCACTGAATGCCAACTGAAGCATGGCTGGATATTGCACGATAAGAGACAAGCTACACTGTGCATATTTGGGGCAATGGAGGCAAGGGTTTGACCCCTTGTGCCCTTGGGGGTTGCTCTGCCAAGGCCACTTGCCATACCATTAATGATAAGGGTAATCCTGTTAGGCAAACACATCAAACAAATAGTCACTTCTTTTTGCAGACCTCGTCTAGGCAGATCTAACCCTGGGTTAAAAATGTGCTGAGTGTACAGTCCTGTGGCACAGCACACCAGGGGCTGAGAGAGGGATATGTGGGGGCTTCTGTGCCTCAGAACCCCATGCAGGCACTCCCTGAGGCTCAGGCTAATTCCTGGAAGTGTCTAAAAATTGCAACAGAATAAGTTCCCTCTCTTTCCCCTTCACTTCTTGTGTAGAAGAGGACAGATGACTCTTATGTCAGCCTGTTTTGCTTCTATATTTATGTCCTGCCTCAGGCTCACAATGTTCAGCTCAGATGCAATCCAGTCTGGTCATATTAATACAACTGGGAAAATATTTTTAACAACCAACATCAAGCTGAAGGCCAAAATCATCCACAGGCACCAGGAGCTCTCTGACCCCTCTTGACCGCTTGCTTGCAAAACAGAAAGGCTCCCCAAAAGGCACTTTTTAGTCTTTTAAGGGCCAAGCACACTTTTCAGCTTACCTCTGTAATATCCTGGATGAAATTTAATCTCTGCTGCAGCTCTGGGAGTTTCCCTAAGTTTCCAAAAGGTTGAACATGGCTCTTCTATTACAGGTGCCAAAATCAAGGGTTGATGAGAGGTGGGCTGTGAACCCAGCCAAAGTGAAGACAACACTGATGAGAGCCTGTGAGCATCCCTGAGGGCTTGCAAAACAGCTGCACCTGGAGGAGCTCATCACCTTACTGCCCACCTTACTCTGCCAGACCACTTTATCAAGCAACCAGAATAAAAAATAAGTTTCAAAGCCTTAAAAATTGGGTGATTCCACTGGTGGGCAACATCAACAAATCTGTGACACCGGTTGAGGCACCTATTCAGCCTCTCATCAGCTGGACTGATGTCTGACAGCAGTCAACCTTCACATTATATACTTCCTACATAGCCAGTGGAGAGATTTCCTTTCCGAAACAAAATGTATCAGAGCTTCACTTGGGCTCCCAACAATCAAAAATGGATAAGGTTGGAAGAGACCCCTGGAGGTCATCTAATCCAACCCCCCTGCTCAAGCAGAGTCCCCAGGAGCACATTACTCTGGATTGTGTCCACGCAGCTTTTTAATATCTTCAGGAAAGAAGACTGCTCAACCTCTCTGGGCAACCTATTCCACCAAGAACCATTTAGGATGCAGATTTTGCTAAGCAGCAGCCAGGAAACAAGAATAACAAGAGAAGACACTCACTTTGTTGTTTCCAAAGCAGATTTTTCCTTCATGCCATGGATCAGGATGGAGCTGACCCTATTATGCAGCAGAGAAACCAGAGCAGCCAAGGTTATGGGTGCTCAGGCTCAGTGTGAAATGGTGATTCACACAAAATCAAGAAGCAGAGACTGACTGTAATACAAATGAAGACTGAGGAGGAAGAAGAGGTGGATGCTGAGCAAGACAGTGCAACAGTGAGTCATGAGAACAGGGCGAGGTTCAAGGCCACAACTCCTCCCCTGGATAGGGTAATGTTATCTGATGGTTCCAGCAAGGGAGCCAGGAGCATTGCCCCAACCCAGATCACCGCTAACTCTCTAATCAGCTGTCTTGTTTCTCAAATGAAAATATTTTTGCACTTCCTAAGAAAACTTCTGTATCTTTTCCAAACTGATTTGATATTCTGAAATGAAAGGACAGCCACTTGCCAAAATGCTCCCCTGAAAAATGGAGATGGGCAAAGAGACACACAAAAGGCATGTACATGACCCGGGTGTTACAGACCCAGGTGGGTATGGGAGGGAGGTGCTCTCCCCTCTGCATCTGATGCGCAACAGCCATCCACGATGAACAGCCCTCACTCATCACCATGCAGGAAGAAGATGTGCACTCCTCCTTACCAGGCAGCCCCAGGCAGCTTCCCTGGCTGCCTTCCCATCCCTGGTGCTGCAGGCAGCCAAGGGCCCTGAGAAAGGAAACCAGAGGACAAGCAGAAACAGAAACAAAGGACAAGCTCATCAGGTGGGGAACCACCAGCAGCAGAAGAATCGAAACCAAGAGGTTTCTGAGAGAATGTTTGTGTGATGCTTCCACGAGGTGTCAGCAACAGCTATTATTCATCAGAGCTGAACGGAGTGCCTGGGGCTGCCGTCCGCCTCCTCACATGGCATGTCCTCACCAAAGGAGAACAAATTCTGTCTAGTGACTGCAAGCAGCTCTGCCGCCGTGTGTCCCCACAGGATGACCAGTCTCTGTTCCCTGTCTAACACAACAGAGGAGAGGGTTCCCCACACGGGGCCCGGACTCCAAGGACCAGAACAATATACTTGCATATTATCCCTGACCTAAAGAACTCACCAGCTGAAACAGGATGGTCGAAGCAGCATTACTGCATCCCATGTGCAAGTGGGGTGCTGGTGGCACAGAGAGATTAAACTGAAGATCAATGATGTACCTGCAGTGAGAGGGGGACATACAGTGTGTATATTCCAGCCCAGTGCCCCTGCTGCAAAACCCCTGACTCTCCTCATTCCTTACTTCACTCTGAAGATGTGCAGTTTTAGCTAAACAGGACATTAGGCATTTCTCTCTGACTTGTTGACGAAGATCCCAGAGGCTTCAAGTGACATGGCAGCTGTGCTGCTCCAGCCCACCAGGGATCTGGAGCTGTTGTCCAAACTCTGCTGACCTTTGGTCCTGAGCCTGCCTTTTTCCAGAGGAGACTGGTAAGTGTTCAGAGTCAAACCCATGCACAAATTCCTTGCAAGCACTGGAGTAAACCCTGTATCCTTCAGCCCTGTTCAAGAATGAGGGATGTACTCTTTGTCCATCTTCAGTCTCATGCTCAAACCCAGCACTAGACCATGTTCAGTGTAGTCCCTGATAGTGCCTATTTTTATTTTGCTTTTAATTACACCCACAGTCACGTCCATTAAGTCAAAATGATCCTGCCCTCAATTTAATGAAAGCCTTAGGAAGCAAATGACGTCTGCCACAAGAAATGGCAGAGCTTTTCCCTTGTCTGATTACGTAGTTGGGGTTTCCGTAGTATTAAGAAGGTTTTAGTTGGTCACTGGCTGGAGAAACCAAAGGATCAAGGTCCCGGAGGAGGGTGAAGATGAAAATAGCTGAGAGGATACGTCACATTACTCGGATGTGGTTGCACCGACAGAGTAATCTCTGTCATGTGCCAAGGAACCTGTGATAAGCCCTCTCACAGTCAGATCAGTAATAAGATCAATTACTTAATTCAAAGTGATTAAAACCAGGCTGGACTGGAAACAAGTCATGTTCATGGGTCTGTGAAAAAAAAGATACATATCAGAAAAATAAAACATTTCTGGGCTCTTCTGTTACATCACTAGTGCTGAGCACCATACCCTAGAAACAATTTTGAGGAAAAATGTAATCCAGTGCAGCCCACAGACAGGCTGCCTTTCCTACAGGCAGGCTCTCACTTCACATGTATGTGACAAGTACCATTTGCAAAGGGTTACCCACCAGCTGCGAGGCCGAAAGGACTTGGCACACTCTGGCCTATTCGTAGCCAGTGCTGGGGCCCTGGCTATTTTAGCCAGGGCCCCAGCCAAAGCACACTACGGTTGTAACCATTCCCACCACCTCCACAGGAAAGCTTGGCCCATGAATAACAGTCCCACTTCTACATCAAAGACATTAATTTCCTATACAAAAGCCAGTTTGGCTTTGCAGCTGTGCTAATGCCTTGCCTTTGGGCTCTGACACCACTTGGCTTGCCCAGGCATATGTGGAAGATGAGTAGAAAGGGCTGGGCAACCTGACATCACCACACTGGGCATCCAAATCAATGGCAATGTCCTGGTAACAGCTAGGAAAGGATTTGGGATTCTCATCAGGGCATCCCCCAGAGCAGGTAGCACATGGAGATGTGGTGGGTACCACTGCCATCAGCGATGGGCAGCAAGGCACGGGCGGACACAAAGGAAGGGCTGTAGAACCAGCTATTTTTAAAACATTTATTTTAATCCTGCACAAATTATCCCATGCCTGCAGTGATAGGACACGACTGGGAGGTGAGTGCCCTGGTGATAGCAGGGAGTGGTGAAGCGGCTGCCTTTAATGGGTTTTCACCTGGAATCGGAAACAAGCAATGAAAGAGGATTTTCTGTGCCGTGGCTGACATCCAAGATGCCAGGAGCTGTGGTGGATCCGCGGGGATCCTCGGATGACGAATCGTGCTGACAAATGCTGGACGTAATTCTCTCCAGCAAAGCAGATCAGTGGATGTTATCCTTCTTTTATTCTCTTCCCTCAGATGTGGTCAGCAAGAGTTTTTAAGTGTGACAGTGGCGTGCAGTATCCTGCCCGGCTCCCCCACCTGCCTGCACCCCCTCACACGGATCCCCAGCGTTTGGTGTGAGCATTGCATGGCGGGGAAGAAGTTACAAAACAAACCAAGCACAGTTTAGGCATTGTTTCCCTGCCTGAATGGTGGTTCAGAAGAGGCACAACAAAGGGGGTGGCTGTTCCTCGCCAGCTTCGTACTCATCAGGGTCATCAGGACATGCTGGTAGCGTGATGTGGGCTCCCTTCCTGCCTCCCCAAGCAGCTTCACAAAGAGGGCTGCAGGGAAGCAGAGCATTTCAGCCCCTGTCTGGTGATCCCCCTCAGTGTGCATGAGTGTCTCCCATTCCAGCAGCAAATGGCAGCAGCGGGACAACTCCAAGGACAGAGAAATCAGCGCTGTGGCCCATGAACCCATCAGTGACTGGCATCGCCCACCTGCAGATGCCAGAGTCTGATCTTCCTGATTGAGAGGACAATGACTGCAAGAGCAGGAGACACTGGGGCCAAGCACACAGAGGAAGAGGGAAATGCTCTGAGGGGGTCAAGGATGGAGCAGATCCCAGTATTTGCTATCAGTAAAGAGGCCTTATGAGAGACCAGATCCCAGTTACGCCAGCACTCTCTTTCCCAGTGTGACTCTTGCCTGTACACATGCATTTTAGGGCCAAGGGACTGCAGGTGCCCAAGGGGAGCCCCTGGTGCAGGGCTGTGGGCAGTGCTGGGCTCACCCCACACCATGACCATCTTCTCGCTCTTCTGTAGACCAAACCTGACAGGTGCCTGTCAGAGGGAATAGCTGCAGGCAAATGTCACTCGCTGGAGAAATCTGAGAGCCACAAGTTTAGCAACAAGCACATGTGCACACACGTGCGCTGGCCGAAGGGCAGTGCCAGGCCCCAGCCTGAGCCACCCACGGGAGCAGGCAGGGGAGAAGCCAAGAACTGACACAGGCCAGGCTGGGCCCTGCCAGGGCGGACGGGGGGTGTGACACCCCCTGCCCCAGCACCCGTGTACCCGGGCGCTGCGCGTCTGCAGCCTCTCACGCCCAGGAGGCCGGGTGTCCCATAGCCCCTGCGCACAGGCCCGCTGTGGCCCAGAGGTCATGTGCCCTTGACCCATGGGTCCGGCTCTGGTGTGTCCAGGATGCCCCAGTCTCAGGATCCCACGCTCTCGGGACTCGGCGCCCTCTGCTCTCCGCATCCCTTATCCTCAGGGCCCCATACCCCCAGGACACCATGTACCTGGATTCCACACCTTTGGGACCCCATATCCCCGGGACCTCATACCCCCGGAATCCCGATCCCTACACCCCCGGGACCCCACACCCCCATACCAGAGGAACCCCATATCCCCGTGACCGCCTGCTCCCGGGAGCCCCCAGCCCGTACCCCGGACCCCTCATGCCCTCGGCCCCC
>VWPU01008595.1:0-19554 GCA_013398955.1 Callaeas wilsoni
CTCAGCACCGCGGACAGCGGCGCCGCCGCTCCGCCGCCGCCTCGGCTCGTCCCTCCTGCGCCGGTGCCCCCGCCACCGCCACTGCAGTGCTGCTCGGGGCCGGAGCTCCGGGCTGCCCGCACGGAAAGCTCCCTTCAGCGGGATGTCGCTCCGGACATCAGGCTGGCGACAGGGGCGGACGCAGCGGGTGTAGGTTTGCCATCGGGGTGCTGGGGGTGAGATGGGAGGTGGGGACGACGACCCTCAACGACCCGGGGTTTAATCTCCGCTGCTGGCCGGGGTGTCTTCCTAATTACATCCACAGGAATTTGTCAGTGTGGAGCCGTGCTGCAGTCCCGGTTGTGTCGCTTTCCTGCCCGCCGTTTGGCTGCTGTTGATTCCTGCTTCCTGGGCTATTTTCCTCCCGGATAAGTTATTGCTGCTGTAGGGAAGGTGTCCCATTGCTCAGGGCTAGAGCGGAGGGGAGCGAAGGGGAAGTTTCTTGGGAAGCACTTCCATTGTGCTCAGAAAGAAAGTGGCTCAGTGTCCTCCTAATGCATCTCATCTCCCCTCTGCCCTCTCTCCCCTGCTAGGACTCGCCAGACCTTGGGAGTTTCTTGCTGCATTAATTTACTAAACTAAAAAAAAAAAAAGGGAGAGAGAAAAAAAGGAAAAAAAGGAGGGGGAGGTGGAGAGAGGGAAGGCGAGGGGAGGGGGTAACTCAGCCTCTCCACCATCCCAAGGCCCTCCTCTTAGCTGTGCTCATTGGTCTCGGGGCTGAAAAAACTACTCTAGGACGTGGTTGGATAAACCCATGTTGTTCAGCAGAGGCCGTTAACCTTTAAAGCGCTGATACGTTTTGGTTTATTTCAATTTTTTTAACCCGAATTGCTGTCTTTTTAAGAAGTCTTTGAAACCGTCTCCCTTGACAGGGCAAGCGAAATGTGCCTTAAATCTCCATCTCGTGGAAGATCTGCTTGGCTGGCAACTGATATGTGTTGCTGTTGGCTTTTAAGGAACATCTGTGTTGTGTTTCTTCTGTTGTTTAGCTTTGATTTTTTTTTTTCCTTTTTCTGTTTATTTTATTCGATTGGTTTTTGGTGGTTTTTTTTTTGGTCTTTTGCATTTGGTTTTTCAAAGAGCTTTGGCAAACACCAGAGCCATCAAGGCCAGGGCAGGTAAGGAGCATTCAGTAGTTTCTTATCACAGCTCCAGCTGTGCTCGCAGGGTGCTGAGCTGGTGGTCGGGGCGGGGAGGATTGGGCTCCTTGGTCACTTTGGCAGCGTGTCACTCTGCTCGGCTTCTCATCAACTTCTGAGAATTGAAAAACTTAGCTCTCCTAAATAATCCAGTTTTGTTTTTTCTTCTCTATTGTCCCGCTGTAATGGGATTATTCTTCTTTAAGTTCTGTTTTGTTTACTTGTCCTGTGCTTTGCAAAACTCCCCACGGCAAAGATCCGCTTTTTCGCCCTGCTTAACTGTCTTTAATCTGTTCAAGGACTCTTCCTATCCCACGCTGAAGGGTGGAGGAGGACTGCTTTCTCCACCATTATTGTAGCCCATCCAGGCTAGGAAATAACGAAGTTTTTCTTCTCCCTTTGGGTTGCATCTCAAAGGACCTTACTGCCATAGTAGAATTCACCTGATGTTCTTGGTCTCCAGCCTTTTTAAAATTTTTTTGTTTGTTTTTGTTTGTTTGGTTTTTTTTTTGTTTTAAAGCAGTGTCTTTACTTAGTAAAGCAGACAGAAATATCCTTTGGGTTACCATTCAAAAGAAAAGAAAGACCTGCTTGGCTTCTAGCCACTGGTACAGTGGGAATTTAATCGGATTTACTCCAGCTCCTGGGTCTCGGTGTCTGGATAGATTAATAACAGGCTCTGATTTCACCTCATGGAGATTCCTGGGGACGTGATTCCACGCAGCATTTCCTGCCTGCTGCTTGCTGGCTCCTCGCTGTACCTTCTCTCCTGACATTTATCCCCACATGGATGAGCCCCTGTCACTGTGCTTTTCCAGCCCTCTGTGTGCTGACAGACCAGAGGAGGAGCTCCAGACCGAGAGTGTTAACAAGACCCACACAGCAGGAAAGAAATGGTTTTTCCCTGATTTTTTTTTACTGGGAAGCAATAAACAGCAAAGAGCAGGAAGCAGAACCGTCTCTTGGCATCTGTGGGTTAATTGTAGAGGCTGTCAGCCTTCTTGTTCCCTTAGAAATGGAAATGGGCTCTGTAGGAGATGTGAATGTCTCATGTGATATTTCCCTTGCTTGCAAGTTTGATCTTTATACCAAAGGTCTCTGGACTTGTCTCCTCTTGTCCCCACTTGCTGCCCTTCACTCCCTTGGGCTAGGGGAGCAGGGGGGCTGTGCTTAAGATCAAAAAAGCAGATAAATCTGTGTGTGTATTGGACATAGAGTCTTCTTGGCTATTACCATTGAGGGGTCTCCAAACTGCTTTTCCTAGGGAAAGAACTTCTCTGCATTGCTGCCATCTCTCCTGGTGGTGATGGTGACCAGGGGGCCCAAGGACTCTTCTGCTGATATTCAGATATTTCTTCCTACTGGAGAGGAACAGGAGCATTATTTGCTTTGACATTTGGGGAAATGGAAGCAAAGCCAGGTTGCAGGAGATATTTGGAGCCGGTCTAGGCATCAGGGTGATTTAGACCAGGGAGTAAAAACCAAATAAATGTGTATTTAAGGGATATGAGTCTTGCATGTCTTATCAGGATGACCCCAAAGGTACCCACACCTTCTGCTTTACATTTTTATCTATTCTCTACTCTCTCCCTCTTAGTTGCTTGCCTTGGTACAGTGCCCTGTATGTGCTTCATGAAGGTGTCAGGCCTTGGTCAGGATGATTTCAGATCCTTGGAATTCACATCCTCTGCTTTAACCCTGGTGATTCCAGAAACAGCCTCACTGACACCCATCTCTAGTTTCTGTGTTCTGTACTTCCTGATATTCTTTAATCTGTAGATATCTGTGATGAAGTTTCCCACATTTGTTCTGTACCTTGCCAGATATTTAGATTTTCTTTTGTTCTCCAAGATGTTAAGGGCAGATAAACTGGAAATGGGTCTGGAGATTGAATAATGGCTGGAAGTCAATTTTATCACTGTTACTTTAAGTCACCCTTGTCATCAGGTACTTTTCTGCCTGGGTCTGTCCTGGCTTGCTCTTAGATCAGGTTTTAGCTTTCTGCTTGGTTTTGCTGCAGTGGTTTGTGATTTTTTTTTTTTTTTAGGGAGAAGGTTCAATTGCCAGGTCTGCTCTTTTTCAAGCAGAGTCCAAATGGTTTTGAAAGGCATTTGTCTTTCTCTGGTGGCACTTGTACAAATTACAGAGTTGAAGATAACTTATCATGATGTCAAATGAGGCTCTTAAAATTAGAATTACTTTCTGCATGTTCATCTTGTTCTTGTTTTTAGTTTCAAAGTAGATGAGTCTTGTAAAACTCGCTTGTAGGTGAAATTGTCTGGGAAGATTCTTTGTCATCTTCTCTCTGGGCTGTGAGTGATGGATTCTCTTCAGTATAAGACACCACAAAGATAATGGTTTTAATTTGTTTTTCAGTACTGAACTAAAACTTTGCGACATCTGCTGGGAAGGGTGTGCATGAGGACTGATAAAAGCCAGGCAGGAATATCTGTTTGTCCAGTTTCCTTGATGTGGTTCCTCTCTGATCCCTTCCCGTTGAACAATGCACATGAAATTCTTCCCTGTGAAGAAAACTATTCTTCCTGGTAGGCTGTGGCTTCATTTTGGCTTTGATAGTTGATAGAACTGCTTGAAGACAAGGAGAACACAGAAGGCCTTGGGAAATCACTCTGTAATGAGATGACCGTGCACTCTATGCTGAGAATTAACCTAAACATTCATTCACACCTGCAAGTTGATTTCATTCCTGATCTGTTTTCCATCTCCGGATTTTATAACAGGTAGAGTCATTTTTAGTTTCTTTCGTTTGCCTTTTTAAAATTCAAAATCTGATGTTAAATTCATCATGGTGATAAACTCCTTCAAGTTGACCATGCACTGCCTTCCTTCCCCAAATAAATGACAGGATTTTTGGTGAAGAGGTGGCCAGCACAGCAGTGAAATACACTCAGCATTATCTTGGGAATACTAAATCCATTATTGTCAGTTTGTTCTTCGGAGAATGGCTAATGAGGAAACCGTGCCCCAAGAACTTGGATTGTGCTTCCCAAGGCAGAGATTAAAATTGCTACAGCAGCACTACTTGCCTTTTTGACACTGAACAAATGAAAAACAAATTTTAAATTAGAGTTAAGTTCACAGAATTTTACAAAGGGCTCTATAAAGTAATTTCCTATTCAGCTAATTTCCATGTCGAGTAAGCTATTTCTATGCAAGATGGTTCAAGCAAATACAATTTTCTTAGAAACTTGAGAACCTAGGAGTCTTTTTTTTAAAAAAAAGAAAATAATTGCTGGTAAAATAACACCATGAAGTGTTTCTGCAATAATTTATAAAGTGTATAGTCAAGATTCTTTACTTAAAAGATGTACAGATGAAAGAATTCACTGGAACTAATGTAAAGGTCCATCTTCCAGTACTTTTGGAAGTATCCACAGTCTAAAAATATTTTTTAAATTGAATTCTGATGAAAAGTTTCATAAATTCTCTTTTGATATGCATTGACTCTCTGAAGAACAACCACTGGTGTCTTGCGTGGGAAATTCAGCAGCCCAGGTCTGGAAGGCTACAGGGGATGGAGGTGAGGGATTTGTGGTGTAGGTGATTGATATTTTTGACTGAAAGTCAGAACAAACATCACTGTTTGATCGTCTATTAGGCCACATGTTTTAAAAATTACAGGTCTAACCACATTTGAGGTCCAGCCCTACAAATTCCTCTGCAGACAGAGCAGTTCCATGGATTGTCCTTGACCTTCCCACTCCTGGGCACTTTATTTCTTGACGAGTAGGTGTGGGCTTTCAAGCAGGGGTTCAGAGATGCAGTGAGGCAGGAGTTCAGAGAGAGGAATGAATTATTTATTAAATTTACAATACCATTTATATATTCTAGTTCCATAAAGCAACTGAACAGTGCCCACACTTCTCCTAGGGTGATTGGTCAAAGTCTCAGACACCCACTTAGAAATGTTTTTTCCTAATATAATGTACACAAGGTCAGAAGATACCAGATATGAATGCTATTTACAAAAACCCTATCTATTGTTTACATAGCTTACACAGCAAAGGAAAAGTTCTCACAGAATGAATGCAAGAAGAGAAAATTTCCCTGCTAACAGCATTTCAGCATCCGCAAGTAGGAACTGATTTCTCATCACTGGAAACATTGGCCCCATGAGCCTGGTGATATCCAGCCTGTGATCTTTCGAGGGGGAGTGGAGCCCTGGGCTAGGATGATTTCATGGCACACTAAAATTTCGCAGGAGGCCAAGTGAAGATCTTGCTGAGTGCAACAGGGTCTCAATGTGTGTTTGCCCTCTATGCCCAGGTTAAGGCAGTCATCCCTGAGGAAGAGAAATAAAGAAGAATGGATGGTTGTTTCCCCCTAGGAGTGCTGAGTTTATTAATAGATTTCCACGTCTTGTATGTCACATAAGGACACTTGAGCTGTGAGTGGTCTTGCTGGGTATCACAGGCTCGTCATGGTTACAATTTATGTAGTGTCTTGTAGTAAGAAAGCAGCAAGGACCTCGTAGCCCTGCAAAAATCACACTGCTAGAATCACAGTGCAATCCTAAAATAAAATTACACTCCCACTAGAAGCTTGATTTGCAGGTCTTAGGTTAATTGTTTCTGACCTCTACAGAACAACCACCAGGCGATTCCAGAAAATTCAGAAGTACTATTTCTTTAAAAATCTTGACCAATAAAGCTTTTTCATTACATTACTGTGTGAATGAAAAGGAAGCCAAAATTACTTTTACACCTGTTGGATGTTGAGCATCCTGCAGCTGTTGGAAGTATTCTCTTAGCTTTTAGTGTTGTGGAGCCCATTGCTCCTGCCTTAGCTGCCCTCAAGTGCTGTGGGAAATTGAACTTTTCTATCCTTTATCTTGCTTTTAAATGAAAGAAACCCTCTATTTATTTTGATGTGAGCAGGCACCAGGTTTTGCAGAGGTATAGAAGGATACAGGGCAGACCTAGAGCTATTCACATCACCCTCTTCATTCCTGTCGTCTTTGAATAAAAACATGCAACACAACAATCACTCAATAAAAAAACCCCCACACCTCTCAAAAAAAACCCAAAAAAACCAAAAAAAACAAAACCAAAAACCCAACTCAAAAAGATATAGGAAGATAAAGAGGGAAAGAAATGGAAACAAACACATTGAATACTTTCATTGCTTCACTTGTCTTGTGAATTCAGTAGAGTGTATGTGGGAAACACCAAGGAGTGGAACCCTTTAGAGGNATAGAGTCTATGTGGGAAACACCAAGGAGTGTTTTCCAAGGAGTGGAACCCTTTAGAGGAAAAGTTTGGCTGCAAATGACAGACTTGGAAAGGAAATTGAGAGACAACAGCCTGCGATGCTGAAGTGGCCCCTCAGTGACCAAGTGCTTGGATACTTGAGCATCCTCTTACATGCCCCAATTCACTCACAGGACCAAGCAGCAAAATTTATCTTCTGGAGTGAAAGGAGCAATCTGCATATTTTTTATTATTATTTCTTAAGCTTTTGGCAATAGAAATATTTGCATGTTAGACATCTAAAGGATAAAAAGAAGCCTTGTAGGGGATCCTTCCTCTTTTAAACATGGCAGAGGGTTTGATCCTCCATCCATTTTAAGGAAGCCTTTTGACTTTGAGGGAGAGGTGTGGAACCGCTTTTGTTAAGGATCTCGGCTGCTGAAAGTGTTGATGATAGGGGGAGTTTCACAGGGCTTTTCACCCATCTGAAGTGCCTCCAGGCTTGATAGCACTGCTGAGGTGTATCAGTAGGGATTTCCCTCTAGTAGAATGTGTTTCTTCCTTCAGCATACCAGTCCTCTTGACTTGTCCAATTAGTTATTTTACTCACATGGAGTGGCAGCTCCGGCTGCTTCGTTGCCATCCAAAGCACCTGCTCTAGTGGGGTAAGCAGGGATTTTGAGAGGTCATTGGGCAAAGGATTTATTACTCAGCTGTATATTATCTTGTTGTTTGAAACTGCGGCCCTGTGGACTTGCAGAAATTTTCCTGAGCATCACTCAGTTGAGCCACTTGTTTGGTCTTCACAAAAACATCTTGCTTTTGCCCCTGTATTCCAGGCAGAGAGCACCGGTGTAGGGCTGACTTGGGTAAGGACACCTCTGCGCTGGATTTACTGATCGCTGTTTCTAGAAGTCCTAGAGGGAGGTGAGAGGTGCCATTTGAAAATCTCATCTGGGTTGTGTGAGTTGAGATGCTTACCTCACCTAAAATCCTTGCCTCAGGTGCGCACCTCATGCCTCAGGTGAAAGGGAACAGAGACTTTAACACATTTGCTAAGTTGCTTGTTATTGCCTTGGGCTATGTATTTGCAGCTTGCTGAGCTAAACCCTATGACAGGTACGAGGCCTCTTTCATGCCCTCCCTCAGCTCAGTGTTCGCCCAGGGCTTGGACAAAATTGCCCCCCTGCCACCCCCGGGGGTGCTGCAAAGTTTGTTCCGTGAGCTCTGATTCCAACATTTTGTCTGATACAACAGATTCAGCAGCTGGGGAAGGGGGTTAGCTGGGCCACTCACCGGGTTCAGCAAAGGGAATTTGGCAGCTCTCAGAGCTGACTTATCCTCTGCCAAATGTGAGTGGAGGGAATGAATGTTCCTCTGCGAGGAGCCTGCACAAGCTCTCCTTGGTCAGAGCACTTGATACAGCTCCTTCTCTAAATGACTGCCACCATTAATGAATGGAATTCCTTGATTTTCCCGAGATACTAATGATTAACTTCCTCTTGCACTGCGAGTATTCTTACAGGTGTGTCTTGGAGAATGTTAGATCACAATTCTTTTTGCTCTAACTGCAAGATTGCTTTTTCTGCCAGAATCAAAATTCTCTTCCCTCTTCAAAATATTTAAATGACGATGGGTTCTAATGACTCTCCAGGCAGACAGCTTCTGTGTCTACAGTTCAGCTGACACAAAACCGAAGTGCTACTGCTTGCAAGTTTTGCAGCTTTGCTCTGTTGCTGCCTTTACGTGCTGTGTGCTGGCAAAGCCCAACGTTGCAAAGCTTTTGCAAATCCCTGCAAGCACCAGTGGCTTGTATTTATTGAAAGGAATGGAAGCAAAAAACTCAGGATGTAAACAGAATGGATTTTTTTCTCCCAAGCATCAATACAATTCTTTATAGTAAAAAGTTGGAGTGTTACCATGAATTTTGTCTTTGGATAAATCAGAGAAAAGAAACTCCAGCCTGTTCATCATGTTGCACCACGTTGGCACTTTTGTCTTCTATAGCTTTCCCTCCCCATGAAAATAGTTCTCTACCAAGGCAATTGAACTGAACAGAAGTGATTTATGTAGTCTGCGCAAAGAGAAAAGGCTTTGTTAGACTTCAGGGAAGACATGGAAACACTGGGGGTGAGAAACAGCTTGGCTGAGACATGGGAATCACAATCCTCTCATTAAATCTCCATGCCTATGACCAGACGTGGCCTCACTTTGCATTTGCTGCCTGATTACCGAGTCTATGAAGCTGCTGTCTGGAAGCAAAAAGCAGTAAATCAAATCAATGGGCAGCTTTCAAAGGGGACTGGAGGAGCCTGTGATGCCCTGTTCTCTTTGGCTCATTGTCTGAACGTAGCAGACACCAAAACCTGTCCCTGCACATTTCTGCTTGCATGTGGAATTGCAAATACAACTCAACTTTTTAACTCCTCATGTCGTGTTGTCACAGTCTAGGAGAGACTTCTCCTCATGGAAATAAATCTTCCCTTCTCCTCCCAGGTGACTTATCCATGGGAAAAGCAGTCCCTTCAACTGGTAGAGAATTTTATTTGACATTGTGGGCTGTGATAGGGAGAGTAAAGGAGGGACCAGCCTCGGTTTCAAGCAGTTTAATTCAATATTAGGGAGAAACAGAACTTTAGAGACAATCACCTGACTTCTGTGTGGACAAAAACACTGGAGATGTTTCTGGTATTGCACTCTTTGTACTCAGAATATTTCAAGGGAAAGAACTCTGTCAAAGAGCCAGAGCTTGGTTACTGAAATAAATTTTGGAGAGCTTTATTGGATCGGCACCAGCTATTCTGATGTAGTTCTCTTGGTATTTGAGAGGTGGCTGAATTGTCTGTGGAGGAGTCCCAAAATATTATAACATATATATATAAAAAAAATAAAAATTACTACATTTGCATATATTTATAGATATAATATATATATACACGCTTTTTTTTTGTACCTCCAAGTTTTCTCTGGTGACTGACAGGGTAAAGTACCTTCAAATCTGAGCCATGCCACATGTCCTGCCTCAAGGATATTCATATTCATTCCCAGGAATACCAGAGAACTTCCAAATCTCTTTCTCCCACATAAAAGTGACAACCCTCTCTTTAGAAAAACTTTGTGGTTCCTGGACTTTTAAACAGGAAGATACTCCTGTTCTAAAGTCCGTGAATTGAAGCTGTGTCCAACTTCTTGAATTCCTCCAGGCAACTCTTTGCCTAAGGAACTGACATTGAGATTTGAACCATTTCAGGGCTTCCAGAGGTGAGCTGCCAGGGTAATTACTTTATCCTTATCCCACATTCAAATAGTCTCCAGATCCTGGAGATGGGCTACTTCTCAATTAGCTGATGTTCCCCAAAAATCCAGGGAATCCTGGAAAAGTTTCTTGCAAGTCTCAGCATTCCAAAAAGCTCCAATATCTTAGATATGAGAACTTGAAGGCAGAGTAGATTACATCTGGGTTAGTCTTTGCTCTCCTAAGGATGTGTTCAAGAAGTTGCCTTATCGCAGAGAACCAGAAAATTCTGAGAACTTCTATGAGCTTGTGGGAACTGAGGCTTTCTGAGGACCCACAGCTTGGCTGAAGTTGGACAGGTCTCTCTGGGAAGTGTGAGAGAGACATCTCCCAGCCCTCTGGATCTAACTCTTCACTCAGAATTGCTGGGAACAGGTTAGTGCCTATATAAATTATACAGAAGATGTTTTTTTGACGTTGGTAAAACATCATCATTTCCTCAAAAGGTCTGCACTATTTTGGTGGAAGGCTGAGGAGGAATCCAGTATGAAATTGCCATAATAGAAGGTGGACACAGTACTAAATGAAACAGGGTGTTACAGTGGATTTTGGGCAGTCTGACATGTAGGCTCTGCTCCTGGCACTGGGTGATGTGATGTATTTATTATCTAATAAATTCCAGTTGACATTACACCAGCTATCCATAGAGGGTGTGCCTATACTCCTGGATAAAACCTGGCACCCCTGGGACCCTGTCTGTTAAACAGTTTGTTGGCCCAATAAACTGGCTCACGTGGCAGTGCTGGATGCTAGAAATCAATACAGCTGCTCTTGCCTTGTCCTAGCACAGGAAGGGAAAGCTCCAGGGACTGATTAAGTTCTCTTTGCTGAAAAAGCTGCTGCATCCTGAAACATTTTAAATAAATGCCATGTGCCTACAGGTAGTTGTGCATTTAATTCAGATTTTATAAGAGGCTTGCTGTACACTAAATAAATGCAACTTGATTATAAATAGCTTATTCACTGTAAACACACATCTTATTTAATAGATTGTACATCTCATTATGCTACTGTTTCTTAATTAGTACGGTGAGCTGTCACAGTGAATTGTCATTGGCCAGGCTTTCTTGGTGCTGTTGTGACTAAATTCAGTTATCCATTTACCATCGCAGCCCCAGAGATACTCATTTACTTATGAAATGTTTTTTAATAAGCCAGATAACATTCCTGCTCCTTTTCACTTGGCTTGACGGGCTCGAAGAGCCTTTGCTTCATGTCCAAAGCTCTCAGTGGCATCTGCTGGCCAGACCCTCCCGTGGGGCTGGTGCTCTGAGGAAGGAGAATCTCAGCTGTCTCTGGGAAAGGCACAAGTGATGTGGGTGTGGAGCGTGTTTGACAGATTACCAAATTTGTAGGTGCCCAGAGATTTTGAACATCTCTTGCTCTCTTGAACTTGTGCTAGTGAGGAGTCAGAGTGAGGGCTGGGAGGAGTTTGTCTGTGGTGGTGGCTGGGTTTGTGTGTGGGGCTGTGAGTGTGGTACTTCTGCCAGCCCTGGTGATGGTGAGTGCCAGTGACACGTGTCTGATGAGTCAGGTCTGTCCCTACGTGCTGCTTAAGGATTCAGGACTAAAATACCACTGAGGACCCATTTGGGAAGGGAACTAGAGCTGCCTCAAGGCCGACGTGTGTTTCTTTCCTGTTCCGAGCACCAAACTGGCAGGGTCCTGCAACTGGGAATGTGCCAACACGTCACACTTACCTGTCTGTGTAAGTCTACACGCCTATGTCTACTATTTTAAGTGCCTATGTTTCTCACTGAGCAGCAACAACCCCCTTTCCCCAAAGAAATGAAGAGAGAGTCTGTTGGTTTATGCTGCCCTGTAAATGATTTAGGTGAAACCTTATGCACACAACTCGTGTGGTTACCAATTACCATTCCCAGAGGAGGAGCAGGAGGAGGGAGAAAAGGGGAACTTGCCTCGTTGGTATGATGGGAGTTAATAATCAGTTTAATTCACAATCTCCAGCTCTTCAAAGGAGTTGCTAATAAGTGTTTGTCTTCGCTTTCCCTCCCACTCCTTTCCCCTTAGGAGCTAGTGAGAGACATAGACAGCACTGATCATAGAAGGCAAATTGTAAAGGAGAGAAGAAATCCCCGGTGGAAACTCTTTAATCTGCCTCTGGAAAGGCCAATTTGTGTTAATAGGAGAAAACTGTAACGTTTAATATTAATTATAGGGATTGGGGGAGGAGCACGTGAAGGATGGAGGCAGAGAATAGGCTGGAGAGAAGGAGAGATCTCATTGCAACAGTTTTTTGCTGCACCAGGAAACAGAGCAGCCAGATGAGCTTTGTTCTTTCCATCAGTGAGGGAAGATTTATCTGTACCAACTACCAGCTGAGCTCTGCTACCAGCAAAGAAACTTCTCGTGTTGCAGACAGGCCCAGGTCCTCTGCGTACCCTCAGTGCACTCCTTGGACATTGCTGAGGTCAGGCAGGGTGTGTAAAAGCTGAGGAAAAGCGTGCAGATTGGATTTCATGGCACAGAAATCCCTGCTCACTTGGGCTCTAGAGCACCTCAACACCTCCCTGAGAAGTCCACCTCCAAAATCTGTGACTGGGCGTTATGGGCAGGGAGCAGAGTGGGAGGAATGTGTCTGAGGGCAGCAGTGACTTGTCTTGCATGCCTGAATTAATGCAGCCCTATCAGTTTCAGTTCTTCCTTCTGCTGCTCATCTGAGCGCTGCATTTGGGTCCCATTTCTTCCCTCCAAAATGTGATAAAAAGATGATAGGAGATTTAATTTCCAGAAAGGGACACCCAGGCAGGCAGCAGGATGCCAGCTGTTGGTTAGATTAATGTGGGAAGTTTTCTTATCAGATGTTTAGAGTCTCTGTTATAGATAAGCAATGTCTCTTAAAAAATAAAAATACATATAAATGCCCCTTTGCCAATGAAGCATCTTGGTGATGTTCCATTACAAGCAGGATGAACATGAGCTGGATTTCATCTGACCTTTAAATTACCTCCATTTTATCAGTTCCATTTCATCAGCAGCTCTTTAGAGAATGAGCCCCTGCTTGGAATTAATAGATTCCTTCTTTGCAGAAATCCGACACGGGCCTGTGAATAGCCCAGCCAGAGTGTGCTGTTCCACAAGAGATCACATCTGGAGAGAGGAGCACACTGACACCTAGGAAGGGTGCTTGGTGGGGCTGTCTTTGCTTTGATAAGCCCGCGTTCCTCATAGGAGAAAGCTCATCACAGGCAAACGGTGATAGTGGAATAAAATCCTAATTCCATTTTTCTCTATACTTGCCAGACCTGTGGGGGCAGAAGACAGATTATCTCCTTAGCATCCAAGAATGAAAGAAAATAACTTCTGTAATTCTGGAGATAGAAATCAAATTACTAGGTGCATGAAGGGGTTGGATCTGGGGATTGTTAGGGAATGATACTAGGGTTTTTTTTTTATTTTCTGTGGTTCTTGGTGCTGACTGACTTTTGTTACACCTTCTGAAGGCTGACTTTCGCAGCAAAGTCCACCAGCCAAGGGCAGCTGTTGCAGTGAGGTGGTTTCCTGGAGAGGAGCGTGGGCTGTGCTGGGCCTCCATCCCTCTCACATCCTGATCTGCCTCTTGCAGGCACCATTTATGGGACAGAAACAGAGAGGCTTTGCCACTCCCCTCGTCCAGCTGTTCATATCCAAGCCATCTTGGTAAATTCAGTTTTAATTTTACAGACAGATTGTGTCCAGGGGGTGAAACGATGCACAGAAGCTCACAAGGCTCAAACTTGCTTTCCTGGCCACAGAGGAGCTGGGGGTACGTTCTGTGCTTGTGATGGTGCTAAACTTCAGCAGCTCCCGGGAGCTGTACGATACAAAAAGGATGGGAGAGGCAGGCATGGGTTTCCAGCAGAAGGTTGCTTCCTATTTAGCTGAATCCTTCTCCTGAGTGACCTTTTGGGGTGTGATTAATCCCTGGGCTATGCACACAGAGAGGGGTTTTGTTGTCTAGACTCTGCTTTGTCATATCAGTTCCTGGCAGTCTCATCTACGTCCAAGTTAAACATTTTTTTTCATAGTTCTACCTTTAGAAAACTCCAGAGTGAATCATGGTCATAATGTCATGTATTGTCTTCCACAGCCATTTTCAGGTTGATCCATATATTTATATTGCAGGATGTCACCTCTCTGATTGTCTCTCCCTCCTTGCATCACCTCTAGGGCTGCTTCAACTATAGATACTCCTGAATTTGGAGAGGAAGATGGAATTTTATAATGGAGAAATAGCCTGTTGATAGTAGTTAATCTCCTTGTTTAAAGAAAAAACACCCATTTCATCTTCTAATTTAATGATAAATTGCAGTGATTCATCAGGGAAGGAGGGTTTATTAATAGAGAGGATAATAAATGGGCTGCAGAGAGATATGAGAAAATAGTTTTGTCAAACAAAGGACTTGGTGGGGGGAAAAATGCAGAGCATGAAGTTAGAAATGGGATCTTCAGAATCATTGGTACCTCTCTGTACCCCACACATCACATCAAGGACCTTCTCTCCTTGTCTCAGTCTTGCTGCTTTTGGTTAAATTTAGACCATAAATGATCCAAGAACAGAAATACCTACAGACCTAGTGATAAGTCTCCAGAACCAGAACAGCCATGAAAATACTCTAGGAATATTCTGAGTTGAGGGGAACTGGAACTGTCTGCGAATTTGAGTTGAACTCAGGGAACCGTTTCTGATACAGCTTCCAACTATGAGATGAAAAATACAGAATTTTTTTTTTTTTTTTTTAACAGGAAATGGAATTTGGAATTCCAGGGTCTGGTATTCACTTTGCAGAGACAATGTAGGTAAAGCCACCCATGCAGTCATTTCCCTTCAGTACCAAGAAATGGGATTCTTCTCAGGTTTGGGGTAATAGTAACTGAAGTTTGACATCTGTCCCTGCAAATGCTGATTGAATTTGCTGGGGGCAAAAACTGGGGGTGAGATTCTTCAAAAAGTCCTTGTTGTTAGGAAATGTTTGCTTAGGAGTGAAGATGCAGTTCTTATTTCTCCAAATAGAGGAGAAAGTAAATCCACATTTCCCTTTTCCTGGCAGGGCTTTTCTTGAACGAGGGACAGGCAGAAGCTGCTGATCCTTTGAGAACATCTACCCCTTCCTGTCCTTTGCTTCTCTCAGGGAAGACTGAGGCAGAATATATTTCCTGTAGGGCACTTGAAAGGTTTCATTTGGACAGATAAACGAGATGCTTTAAAGTTTTGTTTTGGTGAACAAGAAGAAGTGACTTTTGATTGGATTTTTATGGTTTTTTCCCATTTGGGCCAGCAGCTAAACTGGTTTCCAGCATTCAGCTGCTCTCCAGGCCCCAGTGCTGGTTCTGACCAGGCAGGCTGGAATAGCCCAGCGTTTTTGCCTGCCACACTTGTGAAATGAGTGATCCTCCTGATGCTCGTTAACAAACCGTTATTAATCATGCTTGCTTTCCACCTCCTTTGAAAGAAGAAAAAGATTGGGAGGTGCAATAGCTTGCTTCTCTTTGCCCCGGAGGAGAGGAGAATATGGGTCAGGGAGAGGCATCACCTGCTGTGGCAGGGGATTGCTACCGGAGTGTGTGGTGCTATTTAAGGAAACAGATTAGAAGAGGGGAGGGAGAGGGAAAATCCTTCTATTAACAAACTCATTAGTGCTGGGAGAAGTCGGACCAAATTGCTCTTCAGAAAAGCACTGTCTAGCTGGATTTATTATTCTCTGTAATTAGGGCCAAAACAGGATGGAGTGTGGTACAAGCACGGGCTGAGAGAGGAAACGTGGCCTGTTCAAAGCCAATTATTTGTAATTACTCAAGTCGAGATGTGACATTTACGCTAACGAGAGAGTAAGATCACAATGCTGTTTCCTCACCTAAAGAGCCTGTGCTGTGCATGCAGGCTGTCTGTAGACCAGAAACACTGTGAGGGAGATGCTTTAAAGGGATTTGGGCATGACAGATGAGAGGTGGGACGCCTGGACACATTTGTATGCTGACACTTAGACTGCACCTGGTGAGGTGCTTATTTATCTTTCTTGGATCGTATGGACCCAGCAGCTCTGGGCACCATTCACGGGGCTGGCAGAGGTCAGAGCTGGGCATCCTCAGTGAAAAAGAGCCTCGTGTGGAAGTGATCCCGAGCCTCAGCCACAGCTGAGGTATCACAAGGCTTTCCAGGGAGGATTTTCTCTGCTGGATTTGAGTGCTGAGTGCCCTGCAGTAACTGCCCTGGTGTGGAGCAGCACAGAGAGGGACAGAGCTTCCCACAGCAGGGAACGGGAGTTCCAGCTTCATCTGCCCAAGCTGAGGAGTCCCGGCTGAGCTGCCAGCAAAGTTGTGCTTTGCAGAAATTGGTGCAGAAGGGAAAAAAAATGGGTTCCCCAGAGAAAACTGCCGCTTAGTCGCCTGCCCAGGAGAGGCTCTGAAGGCACTGGTTGCAAAAGCTTTTGTCTCTGCCTCTTCAAACACAGCAGCCTGAGGGGTTTCTTTGAAAGAGGCTTTTTGGTGTGCTTCTTTCAAGTGGCAGGAGATGTGTGCTTGAGCCGCAGGTGGCCAGCTCAGAGTCTGAGCGGTGTGTTTGCAGGGGCTGGCAATTCCAAACTCCCTGAGCAGAGAGGAAACATCAGAGAGATCTGAGGCTTCTCCGCGCCAGGATGTGGCCCGGACTTTGGAAACAGCACAAACTCAAAATGCTTTCATCAAAAAAGTATAAGCATCTCTGTGGAGATCCACAGCTGGCTTTAAAAGTGACTTTTTTTTTTAAGAAAAAAATATAAGTTATTGATCAGAGTATAATAATCTTACTTTAGTTTAGGTCTTCTTGAGTTTAGCAGTGTATGTCTAAAACATATTTAAAGCAAATATAATAAAAACTTAATCTAGTGTCATTCCCCCACCCCTACACCTCCCTCAGTATGCAGTTGTACTCTTCAGCTTGCAAATCTAACTCGCACTGTCCTTCTGTGGAAGTTTCTAACCACCCCACACAGGTTTACTTCCAACAGGTTTAGATCTCCTCGGTCCCACAGCAGTCACGGGCAGGGCAGTTTGAAAGCTCTGCCAGCTCGCTCTCTCAGCTGGAGATTGTTTTGAAACCCCCTGCAGAGCTCTGGTGCTTTCTGTTCCTTGGCTGATCCTACAGGAGCTGTTCTGAGCCAGAAAAAGGTCCAGCTGTGAAATGCTGCTCTCCAACAGTATCAGAAATGGATGCTTGTGGGAGAGTTGGAAGAACAAGGCAAGGGTTTCCAGCAGTTTGCAGCTCAGCAGCTGCTTAAACTACACTTAATATCTTTGTCTTGATGGAACTTTTCTCCCCTGACTTCTCCAGCTGCTTTCTGAATCCTGGTACGTATTTGGCATCCTGAACCTCCTGTGGCAAGCAGTTCCACAGCTTAACAAAGTCCTATTGTAAAGCTTCTCCTCTGGTCTGCTTTGAACCTGCCACTTGCTAGTCCATTTGATGTCCCTTTGAGTGCTGTGAGAGATGGTGAACAATTTCCCTTCTTACATTGCTAAAATGATAAATGTCGTACTCCTGTGCAGCTCTCTTTGCTGCTCTGCTCAGCTCTTGGCTGCTCAGGTATTTATTTCACAGAATGGTTTGGGTTGGAAGGGACCTTAAGGATCACCCAGTTCCAACCCCTGTGCCACAGGCAGAAATGCCACCCACAAGACCAGGCTGCCCTGATGGAGTGGTTGGAGAGGATAGGGATAACTTCTATCCAGATGTCACACTGATCTGCATAGCGGGGAGGGAATGTCTCAGCCCAGCAGGATGAAGAGTTCTCTCCTGACCCTTAAAGCTCAGCTGAGAAGTGCCAGACACTCATTCAATCACTGATGACTGGAAAAGACCAAAGTGCTCATGCTGCTGTCTCTGGCACTGTGACCTCATTCGACACCATCACTAGAGCTTTGTGGTCCTTTATGGATAACATCAATATCCATAAGATGACTCAATGAGTTCTGTGTATTCCGTTTGTACAGCTCCTGTTGCTGTCACGGCTGAATTCCTTCTGTGGGACCTCACAGCAGTGCCCTCACAGCCCCTCCCTCCCTCACATCATTCAGAGGAGCCCCATGGGCCTGGAGCTGCACTAAGGGAGTGGCTGGTGACCCTAGAGGTGTGGTAGAGTTTGGCAGAAGTTGTCCTTCTCACAAAATGTCTTTCCAGGCCTTCTACTCCACTTCTTCATGAGGATCAAGTCTCCCAAGGCCCAGCCTGGTAACTGGAGAATGCCTTTGACAGCTCCATAAGGGTAAAGAAACTCTGTGGCAGCAGGTATCAACTTAGCAGAGGTATTGGTATGTACCTGGGCTCCCTCGGCCCTCCTGAACCACTAGATTTTCTCAGCAGATAAATGCTGGAATTTGTGTAAAATTCTGCTGAAGAGAGTGCCACAGCTTCAAAGTGATCGACCAAACTGCTGCTTTAACCAGGCAATGTGTGTAACAGGGAAACAAAGGGCTCATAAACCTTATTGCTCTTCCTAGTACAGTTGCTTTCCTGGTCTGTCATCCACTGTCCCATGGAAGTGAATTTGGAGGAACTTTCTCTGTCAGTTAAACCTTCACTGTGAATTGAAACTTCCGTAGATACGGCCTCTCAGCAGGCCTGGTAAGAGGTGGGTCTTTTACAGAAATTTTCCTTGTATATCTCATTGCAGTCTCCTCCTGAGCTTATGGCTCTGAGGGGTTTCAGAGAGGAACAGGGGTAGGATATGGAAGAGAGGTTTAGTGGAATTCCCCCTGGAATTGTTGAACTCTCCTGTTCGAAGGCATGTTGTTCCACCATGCCTAAAGCATATTCACAGCCTCTGAGTACAAACACAGGATTTGTGATGCTGTCTGCTCTGTGTTCTGTCCTTCATCATACAAGTGTTTGATTTCACAAGCAACAGACTCTCAGTGAGTGAGTCAAGAGAGCTCTTGTCCAGCTCTGTTATCCTGTTGAATATCACCTCTTGGTATGGTTTGGCAATGTATAACATCCCTCAAAACTCTAAAGCAGGGGTGCAGGGTGTTGACCTGACAGCTTCTCACTGGCGTGTTCCCTTTTTGTCCACTAAAAAAGAGTCCCTCAAAGATTTGGTGCTGCCTCTGGCACTCTGCCACCACTGATTTCTCCTATTGACTTTCTTTCTCTGTCCCAGTTGCACATGTTCAAACCTGACTTTGCCACAGATGCTCCTCCTTGCTCCTTCTTCCTCCTCCACTTGGAGAAAGGAAAGGTTATGTTTGAGCTGCACCATTTGGTGGAAGATGCTGTTCATGCGTAGCCTACAGAAAAACCAACAACATGCAGTTCCACATTTTTTGTCCTCTTTTCAAATATTTGAGTGTGTGAATTCTGCATGTGATGCTCAGCCCTTCACAGAAGTGAGACAGCTCCTTCACCTTTCCCTGTCCTCCTGCGTGGTGCTATTTCTCTGGGTGTGTCTGTGCTGCAGCACAGTCAGCCTTAAATTAACTTGCTTGGATCTTTGGAGCTGTCAGACATTCTGCAGCAGCTTGGCTGCTGCATTCCCAGGGCTGCTCTGTGCCAGCCTGTGTGCTAAGGTGCCTCCCTAGGTGGCCACAAGCCTTGTGGGAGGTGGGACTGTGTGACAAAACCGTGCAGATGTTACCTGAGTTCTCATGGCTCTACATCACAGGTAATGGCACCCAAAGAGCTCTCAGGCAGCAGAAAGAGGTGTCCCAGTTCTCACAGTTTCCTTGCACATATTTGAAACTCTCCTCATTGTCTTCAGTTGGTTTTAATCCTCTGGTGTGTGGGACAGGAAAGGCTGTACCTGCAGCGTGGTACTTGTCAACGATGATGTTTTCATGCCCAGGGATGCTTCTGTAGAACAGTCTCTGTGCTACCCAGGTGGTGCTGGGGCAGAGAAAG
>VWPU01008596.1:7283-18994 GCA_013398955.1 Callaeas wilsoni
AGAAAGAAAGAAAGAAAGAAAGAAAGAAAAAGAAAGAGAGAGGAAGAACTTATAAGACTTTTTCCTGTATACAGAATTAACTGTGTCTGGTGCACAGTTGTCAGCATTTATCTGAAAATTCTCAGATAATACTTGTTGCCTATGTTAATGAGGTTAATGTGAAGAGGAAAAAAGACCACTCTGCTTGCATCCACACTATTTGAATTTACAAGTAGATCTCCTTACTCTGGATGATAAAAGGAGCAATCAATTTTTAAAATTTTTGTGCAGAACTGGTCCTCTTTCTTTGAATCCTAATCAGAACCTCTACAGAAAAGTTGGTATATGTAAGACTGGCAGCTCTTTTAAAGAACCTTGTTTCTCTCTCCTGTGCTTTGTCGGCCAACCATATCAAGAGACTGGGATTGCCTTAGTCCTTCTGCATCCATATTTTCCATGGAGTGAAAAGAAGATTCCCCAAACTTCAAATGTATCAAATGTTTAGCATATGAAGGATATTCATCTTTAGGAGCCAGGCCAAAAAGTCAATAAAAATTTAATTATTTCTGAAGCATATGGGAGCCCTTGGAGCACCACTAACGTGTTACTATATATTGGCATTGGGAAAAAGCTCAACAGCATGCTCTCATATTTCTTGGTCAAGACAATGCCCCCACCAAAAGGCAACATAACTCCTCAAAACTGCAATTCATTCCAACAGTTTCTAAAACTAGTATATAATAGGTTGGTGGTCAAGGAGGTTGTTTCCTCCTGGATTTGTGTCCAAACCGGCACATACCTGCATATCACATAATGATAGAATGGTTTAAAGATTCATATGCAGGGAAAAACATGTATTTATCGTCCTTTTTATTTTTTTTTCTTCATGGCAAACAAGAAAGAGAATATTTGTATTTATAAGTTTCTTGTTGTCTGAAATAAGATATCTCCACTTGAATATGCAGATATGGGAAGAGAGAAAAAAATCCCAAATATTTTTGTGAAGAAATAGAAGGGAAATCCCCAATTTTAAAGATAAAGATAGCTTCAATATATCAATCATTAGCAATGTCATGCAGAAGAACATTCCTTATATGGCCTTATCCAGCAGGATCAACTCTGTGGGAGTCCTTCCATTTGGCTCTTGGGGTAATGACCCAGGCTACCACTGTGTTATTTTAGCATATCCCAAACTAGCTCTTAGATTAAGGGAAATTCAGTCTGACACGGGTAGGAGACTGAAATGGAACACCCTGAGAAGGCCTTTCTATTATTGTCACACACAACTCCTAGCAAGGCTTGACTTCAATCTAGATCTAGGCAGGGACAGTTTTAAACATGACATCATTATTTCAGGTGTTGTTTATCAAATTCTACTGAAGTAAAACCACACATTCGTGCTGTCATTTTCATTATTTTCATTAAGGAGAATAAGTATGTAAGGTATCTACAGCTGTATAGGGTGCCTAAACCAATACACATTTAATTTACACCCTGTGTGACTATGTAACCCAAATGCAGTCCTATATTCAAATATTCAGCATTTGTTCATTTCCTTTGCTGATCTCACCAACTCTTTGTTCACCAGTCAGTTTTCTTTCGAAAGAATTATTTCTGCCTTTATATGTGAAACAAATCTCTTCTCCTTCTGTTTTCCCTTTTTCCTTACTCAATGCAGAGCAGCTCATGAAACAAAATTCTAAAAAAACCCCCCAATTCTGAATCAGAGCTAGAATTTGGTCGAATGAGGATAAAAATGCAGTGGGTTTTTTTGTTGGTTTTTTTGGTTTTTTTTTTTGTCCAAATATACCACCTGCCTATAGTATTCACAGGGCCTGAACAGCAGGTGTTTGAACAGTGATGTCTGTCTGGAAAGGACATTGGCTACTGCCTGGTTACTAACTGGTTATCAGCTTTCTGTTCCACAGATACTTAGGCATCTGGAGGCAGGGCAACTAGAAGATTTTGGTTTTACAGGAGCTTTTTTAGTCTCTTAGGTTAAAAAAATTAACTCCTTTTTTTTCTGTAGTCTTTTTTTCCCATGCATTATTAATCCCTTCCTTTCCTCCACCCTAAATTAATGACAGGATGTAGTTTAAAGGATTTATTTGTATTAATTTTTGACCTTTTACTTTATTCATGCACATTGCTAAGCAATGTAGACATGCCAGATGAATGCCAGTGTATACCATTTACATAAGGCTATGTACGTTTTGTGCCCTGTAATGGCAGAGAAAACAATGACATCAGGCAGGAAAAAAACTTTTTCAAAGTTGTGTCCTGTACTTCCTGCAGAATACAAGAAAGTTCTTGAAGATTAATAATAGTTGCCCATTTTGCAGGAGGACTTAATTCATTAACCTCCAAATATATTAATATATCAAATGGAAGATGTTACCTAAGTACAATGCATTTTATTCCTTAGCTCAATACATAGCATTATACATTACCTACTATTTAACTGCATATAACTACAACTCTATGGAATACATGTACATTTATATTCTTGGTTATAACCCCACTGGTGTAATGTATAAACATGATTTAAACTAAGAAGTCTTAATAGATGTTCTAAGACCATGAAGAAGAGTGTGACTGCTGTTCTGAATACTCGCCTTTTATTTCCAATTATTATAGATATTATGTAAACTGGGTGCCTCTATATTAATATTACATTAGCAATAGTGTACATGTTGCCTTAAAATCTGAGTTGTTTAATTATATATTTTCTCTCGAGACAAAATAAAAGCTATTTCAGTCTTTTAAGACTCTGTTAAGGTTACCTTCATTTGTATTGCTTATAAATTAAATAAAACCTAGTGGTTCCAAGAAAATATGGACTTTTATGCCTAGATTTTATAGGAACAGTCCAGCTGAATGCTATGTTTACCGGATCAAGCATTGGTCCTTTTACTCACATTGAGTAGCATTTCACTCTAAACAGTCTCACCAAAGCAAATGGAGCAGTTGCTGAAGTAAGGAGTTACTCACTGAGTTGGGATCTCGAAGCTGCCAGTAGTAATTCTTGTTTAAGAAGAGAGGTATTAATATCTGCAAGGAATGGTAGGCTTTTGACAAAGAAGATCCAAATTCCCATGTAACAGAATAAAAAGGGATTCACAAAGCAAAACGTGATTGATTGAGTCAATTTTGTACCACACATTGTCAGTAATAAATGTCTTCCTGTCATAGCAAGACATGAATAATTTTTCCAAACTGTGATGTAGCAAGACAGAATGTAACCTTTTAAACTTTTTTCCAGCAAAAGAAGAATATAGCCAGTTAGTTAGCAATATCGGAGCTAATTATCCCTGAAATTAACTTTAAATTAACTGTTAATTTTAATCAATTTAGCAGTTTCTCTTGGGAAATCTTGAATAATTAGCTGAAATGACATCTAAGTAACTTTCTAGCCTGGGTGTCTTGCAGCATCATCAAATATAGTGTTTGCCTTTTCCAGTGCAGACTGTAGATTTCCCAGCTGTATTAACAGAAGAACACCCCTCTCAAATGCTGTAGCTGGGAGATATTGCCTGCTGTTTATTTGAGACTTCAGCCACTTTTTTTCTGTTTTAAACCCTTTCTTGTCATTGCCACTGTTAGGACCAAGCACAGCTGTATTGAGAAGAGAAGAATCACAGTCTCAAGGCAAGGAATAACTTTCTTCATCTTCTAATATGCAGCACATCTTTATTTCATTCAGCTCCAACTGAATGCATGGGAGAGCAGTGCAACCAATCTCTTCCTCCATTCTTATATCTCCTTTAATTTATGGTAACATTTCTGGAGTAACTAGCCTACAAAGCTGCTCCTGAAGATGTCATGGAACTGGCATTCCCTCCCATACTATCCTGGAAACTACACTGAAAATATTATGAGAAAGACAAGCAAATTAATTTCCGCTCCTGCAGTTTGTGTCATCAGTGACCTTGCTGAGGAGTCACGCCAAACCCTTCATCCAAGTTACTGATGGAGGAGCGCAGCAATACTGAGCCTTGGGGGACACCACCAGTGACAGGCCTCCAGCCAGACCCTGCACAACTGATTACAACCCTCTGGGATCTGCCATTCAGCCAGTTCTCAAGGCACGTCACTGTCCACTTATCCAGTCCACACCCCCTATTAGGATGTTGGGAGAGGCAGCGTCGGAAGCCTTGCTGAAATCAAGCTAGGCAATGTCCTCTGCTCTCCCTTCAGTCCATCCAGGCAGTTGTTTCACTGTAGAGGGAAATCAGGTTGGACAAGCACGATTTACCTTTGGTGAGTTGATGCTGACTATCCCGATCACCTTCATGCCATCCATGTGGATAGAAATGTCCTCCAGAGTGAGGTGCTCTTTCACCTTTCCAGGGATGGAGGAGAGGCTGTCTGGATGGTAGCCCCCTAGGTTCTCCTTCTTGCCCTTTCTGAAGACTAGGGTGATATTTGCTTTCTTCCAATCCTTAGGCACCTCTCCTGATCTCTATGACCTTTCAAAGATGATTGTGAGTGGCCTTGCAATGTGTCTGCCAGCATTCTCAGCACTCATGGATGCATCCCGTCACTGATGCAACCAGAGTTTTTAAATGGTGCTGAGAACAAAGCTAATATGAACAATCCTCAGTATATCTGACTGTCAGTACTGTCAAAAGATCTTACTTCTTGAAAAAAATCTTGTTCTCTCAACACTTAATCTTTTTACCCAAAAGTTCACTAGTAAGTAAACAGAAACTTTGTTATTCCCAGCTCTTCCCTGAGGCTATAGTGAATCAATGATAGCTTCTTTTCACTGCACGTGCCTGGCTTAGAGAAATGGGCAGGAGGTTTGCCAAGGCCACCTGCCCCAAGGCTGGCAGCCAGGCCTAGGGGACCTGCAGGGAAACGACCCGCTGGCTTTGTGTGGGGTGCACAGTGGGCATCAGGGGCACACCACTGTTGGAGCAGGGACTCCATAGGCCCAGGAGTCCTAAAGCCTGTGTGGTCACCTGTCCCACAAGATCTGTAAGCAGTGCCTTCAAGCCCTGTAGTCAAAGCAGTTACCAGAGGAGGCTGGCCTGGGATAATGGATCTAGCTATTATCCAGCAACACATATTGTGATTTCCTAAGCTTTATGGATTTTATATCTGTCAGATCTTCACCGTTTCTCTCAATTCAACTGTAGCAACAACTCTAGTTAAATTTCAGACATCAGCTCACCTCTTTTTACCCTCCATAGGAAAGGCTAAGGAAGAATAATCATTCACTAGTGGAAATAAACCATTATTTGATTCAAAATTTTCTTCATTGCTTGGCAGTTTGGGACCTCTCCTCACAAGCTGGGATACGTTTATTACCCAGCAGTAAATTTTTAGGGCATGAATGTAAGAGAGCAGGGACATTGTTTCAAGGTGTTTGCTAGCAAAGCAGACAAAAAGCATTTTGTACTGATCTGCAGAGATGGCAGACACAGGTTGTGTTTGTTTGCTATTACGCTTTGTAAGGGTATTAATCATTAGCCTTGTACTGATCTTTGTTTCTCTGCAAATAACATCAAAAGGGAGGTTTAAAGCTCTATAACCTCTTCTCAAGAATGCTACTCTTGAGTATTTCTGTTTCTTGTTTTGCTTTGTGGTCACTAACCACAGGAGAAATTTGTCTTTTTTACATACGCTGGAAATAATTTACTGACTTTAGAAATATTAAACCACAAGAAACCCCCTACATTAAAGTAACATTAAGGGTCTGCCTAAAACCCACAAAAAGCCAGGAAATTGAGACTTTAAGCTGAAACTCTGATCTGATACTCCAACCTTAATTTACCTCATAGGGTATAGGTGTCTCCAGTGGGAGCAGTGGGACACAAATCTTGGTTGCCTGGGTGCTCATGTTATTCCATTGTCTTTTCTCACCAGCTGAACACCACTATCAGTCAATAAGAAGTACCTGACCAGGTGATAGCTTTTGGCACATCTTTAGATTTCTAACAGGACAGATGATTATTGTTAAAAAGGAAGGAAAAGCTCAATGTCTCTTCTCATTTGAGAAATTGTCAGCTTAACAAAAGATTTTTGTCAATACAGCCTAATTTGTGTTGTGGAGTTTGCTGACCCAGGAAGCTGTGGAAGCAGACAGTAGTTTCAAAAGAATTAGACAAACTCATGGATAATGTGTTGTTAAACAGAAACCTAGTGAGTGGTCTACCTCTAGGATCTCTAATAACAGCTGTGGATGCTGAAGATGTACAAGACATATATAAGCCAGACTCACAGTTCTGTTGTCTCTGACATCAAAAGAGTGCTGACTCAAAAGGGCTTTACTCATGTTCTTATTGTTTAACTGTCAAAAATGGTAATAAATGACAGTTTTATCCTTAATTCTTATTTATTCTTCTAATTTCCCTTGGGAAAGGCTTTTTCTTTTTGATAGTTCAAACCTCAGTCAGAACTATTGAGCAAGACTTTTCACAGCATTGCTCTGCCTCAGGAGCTGTGCCACAAGGAGAAGAGTAAATGGCCTGTGCTCCTCTGAAGAAACACTACCTTGCTTGATCTATTTTCTGTTTAGAGCAGGGTGTAGCACAGTCCTGTCCTGCTATGTGTATCAGCTTTTCTTCTCTATCAACAAGGCTAGGGGAGAAGCAGCAACAAAGCAGTGCTTTGCATCTTCTTTCTTTGCCAGTCTGCTGGAGGAAAACAACCAATTTGGGAACCACCATGGAGTACTTGAGACAGCTGTTTCAGAGAAACAGCTTGTCTGGACCTGATAATAAGAGTGCTGTTTATATTCCCTTTTTCAAGATTAAAACCACCAGTTCACTGGGTGGTTTAGGTGAACTGGGTAGGTTCATTTAGAGACACTGAGATGGTTTTGGAAGTCTTGCACAGCTACAGAACTGTAACCATCTTTACTGTACTGCTAGATGGGAGTAAAGTCTCAACTAGATAGAAAGCTTCTTTTAAGAAATATGGATATAGCAAAGGAAATGTCACTGTGAACTGAGATCCACTGTCTTCTTTATTAGGACCAGCAGAAGCTGTTAAATGACATATATATCTATCTAGGCCTATAATACTTAAGTCAAGGGAAAAGGTTATTCTGTGAATACAGTCTAGACCAGTAGAATACTATAACTAATATTCTACCTGTGACTTTATTTGCAGTAAAAGATGATTCTGTTAATGAAGTGAAAAGTGTGGGAGAAACAGTAGAGCTGAAAATTAGTGAACAAACTCCCAGTATTTTACAACATTTATCTTCTGTAGTATATTTGTCCTTATGCTTCAGCCACTTATCTGTGACAATAAAAATTGCATGAAGATTCTTTACCATAATAGTGTAAACTTTCCAGGTGTTTGACAATAATTCCCAGGCTTGTGTCTGCAGACTGCAAGTCTTCATGGAAGTCACCAAGTGTGAGAGGATTTAGTTGCTGAGATCAGTTGAGATTGGTGCATGGAATGTATCCGGACTGGAAGAATTTATGCTATCAAATACATTTTCTATCAAAGACATTACCTCTGTGCTCTCTCAGACAAGGGGGCTGCTCATTATTAGGCTTTAGGAATTCACATTATTAGTTTAAGGCTTATACATTCTGCCCCACACTGATAATGAAGATTATGGTTATACCAGTGCTTTAATTTTTCCTCTTGGCATTGTCTTTTTGCTAGGTTTTTTTTTTTTTAAGGCTTTCAAGAGGCAATATTCCAAAATACTGTGCATGGAAACGATAAACTGCTGGTTGTGACTTTACTTTGAACAAGTTCTCCTGCAGAGTATCATATTTAAGTAAATTGCCATCAAGTACAGCAAGCAACACAATCATTCACATTCAAACAGAGCCTTTTGATCATGCTCTACAATGCAATCAAGAATCACATGAGAATTCAAGTACACACCAACCTCATTCAATGCTAACTAGGTGACAGAGAAAGGTGAATTAATTGAGAATGTCAACTAATTGGCCGGTGCATTAGCATACAGAAACTTGCACTAGTTATATATAAAAACTGTATATAATTTTAACAGGCTCATATGTTCACTGTGGTCTGCAAATGTATGGTTACTCACAGCTGGAAGATTATTAATAGTGTTCCATGTGGGTACACACACGCTCCTGCTCCCTCCATTTTTCTCAGATCAGAAAAAGTTTTGGAGCTTTTTATCCACAAGGCACATTAAGGTCACCAATTGGGAATTGTTAACTGATGGTTTAATTGGGGAAATGTATAGACTCTGTTGAACTTCAGCCAATAATTTAGCAGATAGATTTATGCAGAACAACAGATGTGGAGGTGGAATCTCTGAAGGAACACATGATACTGGCATAGAACTATCTCTGCCCCTATTTAAATTACAAGTGGAACAGAAATGTGACAAGGAGGTGAGAACTGATACGACCTGAAAATATCCCTTGGTTAAAAAAATATGCTTATTGGAAAATAAATCTTTCTCAGAGACAATATTCATCCCAAATTCACACAGACATAGGAGCAGCCTATAGTTATAACTTTAACCATTGCTAGTGCCACTCATTTGCAAATAGTTTTGTACACTATTCCATGAAGTCACTTTTTCAAGTGCTTTTTCTGAAATTTCTTGGAAGGTAATTATCTCCTTCTTCCAAACCCAATCTCCAACTTGCCTTTTTCAAGTAGGATTGCTGGAAATTGGCCCAATAATGCTGTTTTTGTTAAAGTGCATTTGAAAATAACAGTTGTGTCTGATGTTCAAAATAAATCCTTTGAGACTATGTGGTTCTATTTTACCTGCTCTTTACTTGACCTGTCCAGCAGGTTATGAATGAAACCCTGAACTAACAAGAGTCACTAATAGGACTCCCATCAAGTCCCACTGCTGATAGGATCATTGATTAATTGATGAATAGTGCAAGAAAGTATTATTGCTGGACCCTATTCTTTCATTTTTCTTACTCTTGGACAGGGTTTGAGCCAGTTTGGAAACACATGGTTTGAGCTCCATCCTTCAAAGTATAGGAAGGCAGTTCCTACCATCCTGAATCCTACCTGGAAATGAGCGTGAATGAGGGATACCATTCATTCTTTCTACTGGGCAGTGAAATAAGTTTGTAAAGGAAACTACCCATCTAACAAGCCTGTGCTGCAGTACATCACTACCTGAAATCTGCTGGAACAGCCAGTTCCTACGATTTAGTGAGTTGCCTGAAAGAGACATATCCATCATTGCTCTCCTCACTAGTTCTTTGCTTGTCGGTGTACTTGTTCTATTTAAAAGTCCTTACAGCGGAATTTGCCTACAGGCACAAGTAATCATGGCCTGAAAACACCACAAGCTTCATTTGCCACTTTCCCCTGTCGTTAGGAGAAAAAATTGGAGTGAACAGCCTGTGGTAGCCTAGATCTTCTTGTCCATCCCTAAATGAGATTGGCAACACTGAGTCTGTGCATAAAGGGAACAATTTCTTAAGAGTGGTTCCAGGACTCCCTCCTAGCAATGCACAATTAGCTCTGGCTATGGGGATAGCAGTGGCTCTGCTTTTGTGGAACAAGTATATAACATTTTTTTAAGATGACTATACATTCCTTTACCATTTAAGAATGAGAAGTATGATGTGGAAGATTTTATAGTTTTCTAGTAGTTTAAATCTCTAGCTCAGATTGAGGTTCTTCTTGGCTTTACTTTATTATGTTTGAGAAGGGCATTTTTTGGTCAGGAAAGGAATGAAGGGGACAGTATTCAGGTTGCAATCAGACAGGCATTTCTGGTCACAGCTGAGCTCGGTCAAGACTACCTCTTCGTGTTCATCTTTGTCCACTTGCCTCAGTTCTTAGGCTACCACCCTCTACTTTGCTCTTTCATTGTGCTTGGAGGAGGTAAAAATGACTGGGGTTAAAAGAATTAATGGATCAAAAGTGTCCAAGTCAATCAATTCATTTTTTTATAGCCCCATCAGAAAGACTTTATACATAGTTGTGGTAGTAGATTTTAGGGAGCCTTATGTCTGGGAAATGGAAGGAAGAGAAGCTGGGCATAGACTCAGGAACAGCTGCAGTAGCAGGCTTGACTACCGTTTCATTTCTAGCTCCTGGTTCAATGGGTTAGAGAAGGCACATCACATCTCACACCGGCACTGGATGTATTCCCACTGACACTGAAAAGAGGAGGATCTGATCTGTGAATGAAGCTGAATTCACATTAAACTCTGTTAAAAGTTAGGGCAAACCAGGTGCTTTCTTGGCAATCAATGTAAATGTGAATTTATCTGAGATTTCAAGACTCGGTGATGAGAACTTGTGACCGATCAGAATAGCGTGTTTCACATTAGAACTGAATGGATATGTTTGTGTATACATGTATATATGCAGCCTAAGGAAAATGGGACATAATTGTACTTCCTTGGGTGCTGCAGAAAGAGAAAAAGGTCTTGATTGTTCTGTTATCTTATTTTTTGGCAGTTTTAAATGTTGCCACCCCTAATGTGTGTTTGGCTCCCACTCTTCACCCTTACATTTTATTTTGAGATTGGATGAATTTGACATTTTATCCACCTTTCCTTGATTGTGCAAAAAAGTTTTTACCAATTTTTAGTTAAACATTTTGTTCCTTCTTTCCAGGAGCAAAAATACTTTCTTTTTAACAGCACTTATATTTTTTATGTTTGAGCCCTGTATCTCTATATGTTGTGATGAAAAATTTCATTTCTTGCTTCTGAACTGAGTGTCAGCTAAAGCAGATCAGTTATGAATAGTCTATCTATTCTGCTCATCATATTGGTGAGCATCTCAAATCCTTTGTGATCGCTCTCTGTTTTTCCATATGAGGAAACACAATCAGAAAAGTTATTAGGCATCAAAGGAGGTGGTAGGACGAGTGGATCAAAATACTAGAAAGATCTGCCATGCCTCTTTCTCCAGCCTGCCTGGGAAAGGGTTGAACATCCTAGATGTGAAGTCTTGGACTTCTGTCATTCTCAGAACTTAATTTTTCAAGTATCCCAGGTTCAGTGCTGTTTCTCCAAAGGGTAACGCTAGCTAGGATAAAGCCTTGCATTCCCTCCAGACAAAATTTAGTAGCCTGGACCTTTGCACAAGAAACTTCAAGAAATGAATGAAATATATTGACTTTCTTTGCTTTTTCCTGGTTTTATTTCATTTAGTTTTAGGAACGTTTTCTTGAAGAGTCCTTTTGCATTGCTGTGGCTTATTTGCTGCCACATTTTGACCATTAACCCTATTCTGAACCTCTGTAAGCATGCTGGATATCAAAGAAACCTGCCCAAACACACTTAATTTAGAACATATAGAAAATTCAGCCTTTCGATAAAAAAACCCCTGGTTTACACAGACGTGAGAATATTCATTCTAGTGGGCATTTGAATTCCTTGGCACTAGCACCAGTACTTTAGAGTATCTACCATGCACTGAGGATGCTCTTCCTCAATTCCTCAGATAGAAGGAATATGTTAAACCTAACTCTGATCAGTGGTTAAGGATAATTAATAGTTTTTCCCTGCAGCACCTTTCTCTTTGCAGTCTCAGTTCTAGCTTCAGAGGCAGACAGAGGCATAGAAATAATGACTGAAACCCCCTTCAGATATAAGGGGCTATATGAGACAGCAGAAACAAACAGAGCTTTGATGAGCAGGGCACTAGAACTCAAATGAGATGGAATACACAGTGCATCCTAAATAGCTGCTGGAATACTAGGTGTCCTTTCCCTTTCCCTTTCCCTTTCCCTTTCCCTTTCCCTTTCCCTTTCCCTTTCCCTTTCCCTTTCCCTTTCCCTCCCCCTT